>VXBN01009626.1:761140-773827 GCA_013397395.1 Sinosuthora webbiana
GCCCCGGCCCGCTGCTCCGCCTCTCTCGCCTCCGCCGCGCCGAGCGCGGGGCCGCGGGACGGTGGCACCCGCTGGCGGGGGTGGGAAGAGCGCGCCGCGCCGTGGGATGCTGGCGTCACACCCCCCCCGAGGACGGGGACAGGAGTGTCCCACGCGATGGCACTTCGCTCCGCTGGGTGCGAGAACGGGGACGGGGATGGTGACATCCACTGCTGGGGACAGTGGCATCAGGCAGTTCGTACCTGTCTGTGGAATGGTGGCATCATATCCCCCTGGGGACAGGGACACAAATGTGCCCCCCAGGCGGGCAGTGCCCCCCTGTCCCTGGGGCAGGGTCCCTGGTGGGGCTCAGATGCTGCGACAGCCGACCTGCAGCACGTGAATCGCTCCTGGCATCACCACCGGGCACTGCCAGGGACCCCCACCCCAAATCCCCCTGCCCGGGCACCCGGTGCTCGTCCTGGGACACGACACCCGGCAGCAGCATCGTGCCCAGCACCGCACACGTGCAGTCCCATGGCCGTTCCGCTGCCCGCTTGGTGGCACTTGTGACAACTTGAACGGGCAGCATTTAGCTGCTCTCTAGGAAGCCATTAACAAGGTCTGGCCCCGTGCCCAGAGCAGCATAGCTCCGCGTTGTTCTCAGTTGTGGCTTTTCCCCCCACCCCCTGACCTGTTTCCAAGAAATGTGGCTGAGCTTGCTGGAGGGATCCTGCCAGCATTTGTTTGCGTGGTGGCTGCTGCCCAGGTCTAAGAAAGCGTCCTGACCAAAGCCTGGGAGCTGCTCCGCAGTGGGAGACAGCCCGTGCCAGGGACAGACAAGGAGGCAGTCAAAGCAGGGCAGCCTAGGATGGCCCAAGACACACAAGGAGAGAGAGAGAGAGAGAGAGGCCAAAAAGATTTTGAGGGTACGCAGAACAGCTTCTTGCAACCACGAGTTTATGCTCAGATGCTTTCCTCACTAAGGGCTCTTCTGCAAAAGCTGCCACGGCTCCCAGGAAAAGCAGCTTCCCAAGAGGGCGTAGACACAAGCTGTTCTGAGAATTAATGCCACCAGCAGCCAGTTAGAGATTCAGAACTAATTCAAAGCAGGTTCAAAGCAGGGGTGAAGCCAGGAGTTCAGTTTGGAAAAACCTGTAATAAAGGAGCGGCGGAAAGAAAGTATCATGGAGGCGGTGAAGGGAATGAGGAAAGTCAGGAAAGGGATTTCTGAGAGGCTGATGGTTGGGTCAGCTGAGTAAAGCAGTGCACAGCACTGAAAGGCTGAGAGAGCCTGGAGAACAGAAGGCTCCAGGAAGACCTGGAGTGGAAACTTTCAGTACCTGAAGTCGGCCTACAAAAAGCTGGAGAGAGATTTTGGACAAGGGATGGAGTGATAGAAAAAGGGGGAATGGCTTCCCACTGGCAGAGGGCAGGGTTAGATGGGATATTGGGAAGGAATTGTTCCCTGTGAGGCTGGTGAGGCTCTGGCACAGGGTGCTCAGAGCAGCTGTGGCTGCCTCTGGATCCCTGGAAGTGTCCAAGGCCAGGCTGGGGCTTGGAGCACCCTGGGATAGTGGAAGGTGTCCCTGCCCATGGAAGTGGAGGGAACAAGATGAGTGGAACAAGTTGGGCTTTAAGGTCCCTCCCAACCCAAACCATTCTGTGACTCTGACTCCTCATGTATCTCAGATGTGAGTCTGAGTAAAAATGTGTCTGTGAATTTGAGTAAGACTCAGCACTGTAAGAACAGAAGGTGGCAGATGTTGCTACAAAGGAAGTTCTGCAGAAGTTAGTTAATCTGACTGTGTTCCGAGCCAACCACAAAAACATGGCAGATACCTTGAGTTATTAATATTTTTTTTGGCACAAGGATTCCCAAGGGACTTTTTGAAGGGAGTCACAGCCTACAAGTTTATTTGGGTTCTCTGAGGGAGTCACAGTAAATGTGTGGACAGGGGTGTCTGGAAATGCACTACATAAGATTCTAAAATGCTTTTGACCTAGTTTAGGTGCTCAGCTCACTGTCTCCAGCCCAGACAAATTGTTCAGAGAAACAGCAGCACAGGGAGTTAGTACAAGATGTTTGATGTGGAAGAAACAGGGAATCCAAAGAGCTGGACTGTATCATGAGAAATCTAAACCAGAAATACTGACCTAGGTGAAAGGCTGAAGGGAACTGCTTAAGAGGCAGCACGTGAGAAAGAGGGTCAAGGCAAAGTGGGACAGTTGTCAGACAACACAAAACTTAGACCAAGAAACAGAGAATGTCACAGAGACACTGAGAGCACCAGACAGGCCAGGTCCACATGGCAGCAGCACAACAATCCAACACACATCCCCCCAGGGGTACTGAGCACTGCAAAAGGACTCCCCACTTTCATACAGAAACGAAACAGAAAAGGCAGGTCTGGGAGCACTGGGGGAAACGCCAGAGGGTGGGGAAGCACAGCCCAACTGGAGTGTGATCCACCAGCTGCGGCCGTCACATGGTCATATGGTGATGTTTTGGCAGGGAGCAAAGAGCTCCTTGGGAAGAGCTGGAAGAGGGCCCTGTGCTGCATCTGCAGACCTGTGGGGAAGACTTTCCCAGGGATAGGACGTGTTGGAAGCAAAAGTGCAGAGATATTTATTGGAAACGTAGACAAAGGCGGGGGAGGCCAACTGTCCACAGGTCAGCATCCCGTAGGTTAACTCGGGGTGATGTGCTGGGTGAGGCACTGAGGAGGGGCTGTGAAAGGACAGGCCAGAGTGGATGAAGTCATTGAGGAAAAAGCTCTGGATGAATTCTTTGTGAATACTGTCTTTGGGAGGGAGAGCTGGAGCTGCAGGAAAAGACAATGAGATACAGACATGGGCGGATGTGCAATGTAAGGAGAGGACTGTGCTGGACACAGGCCCAGGGTTCAGGCTGGAGTGGCAGGAAAATTCATAGGGTTGTTAATAGTGGCTGAAGTGGCCTGGTGGATTTTTCAGAAAGGAGTGATAGGACAAAAAAAATCCAAAGGATCTTGGCATTTTTTACTGTTGTACCAGCTGGACACAAAGACTAACTATGCTACATGCAACAAATCAGTCTGATCTGAGAGTTTCTAAAAGAAAATGACCTCTTGACTTCCTGCTCTGGATGAATTCCTAAACTACTTAATTAGAAACCCATTTATTCTTGGATTTTGCTGTTTGGCTTTTTCCCAAAACCTTACCTGGGGGTCCCCACTGGCTTTTCGGAGGCTCATGTGACCCGAGTCGAGCTGGTGTACTGGGGACCCAGAGATGTAGTAGCCATTCACTGTAAGAACAGATGGAGAGTTAGCAGGCTTGCTGCTGAGAGCAAGTGAAAAACTGCACAAAAACTAATGCCATAACTGAATATGCACATATAGATCACAATGTTTTGGGATTTAGTTGTATTTCTCATTACCCTACTGTGATTTGATTGGTAACAGATTCAACATTTTCCTGAGTGGAGTCTGTTTTGCCCATGACCATAATGAGTGATCTCTCCCTGCCCTTATCCCAACCCATGAGCCTTTTGTTGTAGTTTTGACCTCCATTCACAGGAGGAATGAGGAGGCAGGCAGGTGGAATGCAATGATCTTTAAGGTCCCCTCCAACCTGAACCATTCCATGATTCTATATGTCCATCATGTCTCCATCCCACAATATCACAGCATTTTCCTTTGCTTTGAATGCTAGAGAAGCAGATTGTCCCAGGGGAGCAGTCAGGACAGCATCAAACAGTACCTGCAGAGCTCTTCTGTGACCCAGGGCTCTTTGGAGTGCCAGGCACGCTGCTCGGCCGCTCCCACGTCGTTTCTGTTGAAGGGAAACACCAGTGTGAGGGGGATGGAGATTCTGCACACATGCCAGAGCTATGACTATTACACACAAACCACTGGCTCTGACCCTCAGCGTCCTCTGAACCAGGTCCTCACCCTGTGAGGAAGACGCCTGCACCTCCCTGCGCTTCCTCTCTCCCCTCATCTCTTCCTGCTGCAGCTGCCAGCTGGGATGGGTGGAGACAGAGCAGACTGGGAGCTGCATCGCTGGTTCTTCCAGATCACAGCCTGGGAACGCTGGCCTGGCCTGCAGTGACTGCTCCTCCAGGTGCACTGGAGTCCAGCCCAGTGTGGGCACTGCCACGTGCCAGCCGTGGTCCTCAGCCAGGGGACAGGCACCAAGCAGTGGCAGTGCCTCTGCCCCTGCTCTCTCCATGAAAGGCAGTCGTGAGTGACTCACAGATGTGGCTTCAGTCACATATAAACAAGCCATAGCACCTTTTTCCCCCAAAAAAAATATTTCCCCGGAAAATTTCCTTTATTCCACTCAGGTCACTCAGCAGCTGGAATATGCAACTGTCTGCCACACCAGTTGTGACACTCCAAAGCCTGCTGCTGCTTTCCCCCCATCAGTTGCCTCTGGAGTTTAACCATTCTGCTCATTTTCTGAGCAAATGGAAAATTAGTTTTGACCACATGCTGAAGACAGAAGATTTAAGTGCAAAACTTTTTAGGAGTTGTGAACAGAATACACACAGTGTATTGAGAGCAGCAACTTCCACAGAAGTCCAGCTAGGAAGCCCAAGGAACCATTCCTTTTGAATGCACATGTCAGTTCCAAACCAACTAAACAACACTGATTGCCAGATGGTATCTGTGATATTTATCTGAAATAAGAAAATAAGCAAGTCCCTGTGATCAAGTCTGAGGACTACTTTGGCTGCTTCATTTGAAACTGCTGTTTCCCAAATCCCAGCCAACAACCACCTAATTCTGCCAAAGCCTGAAATCCTGCATCTGTGTCAGTGTTCTGGATGACCATGGTCGAGTGGTGATGGAGGAGAGCCCTTGAGGATTAACAGTTTAGGGCTGGCAGTGAACACCTTCCTCAGGGCACAAAAGGCCTCCTGTCCTGGGTCAGTGCTTGTTTGAGCATCAAGCAGGATGTTAACATGCTTCAAGAACCATAAAAGGCCTATTTATATATTTTTATAGGCCTATCTATATATATTATATATATAGATTTGTGCATATATATATATATGTAAGTATCTCTGTGCATATAAACGTCCATGTGTATATATATGCACAGAGATGTCCTCAGGAGTTGTGTTAGGTTCCTTATTTCAGGAAGGAACTCAGGATCACAGATCCCAAATGGAAGCAGGTGCCACCCCCCACACCTGTAATGCCCCTGGAGATCCACATCTGCCCCTCCTCATCCTTCCCCCCTCACCCCCTCCCCAAGCCACAGCAAGAAAAATACTTGGAGCTTTTTCTTCCCTTACAAGTGCAAAACCTGATGAACTAGAGGCTTTGCTGAGTCACGGGGGAATATTTAATTTGATTTAATTTATTGTGGCCTGTTTTTGTGAACTGGGTAGTGAGTAAATAAATTCCACGCTAGGTCAATAAAGAAGCACCGAGAAGTGCCTTAACTAAACAGAAGCAAAATCAAATGCAAGGAGTTGTCTTTTATGAGCCAGCTTGTCTTGGCTTACAATCCACAAGTGCATGGTTAAATAAAGACAAATTCTGATTTACATCAGGCAAAGGTAAACAATACACTACCCACGTGTCTTGTAGATTTTTGTTTTTAATTTTAAATTGTTGGTTAATTAATAATGTGAGTTGAGATCTGGGAGAAGGGAATGTGATGCCCACTGATGCTGCTGTTTTTTTTGCCAGCACTGACTTTGATGTTAGCAGTAAAGCAAGTTGCCTTCATATTTGGCTTGGGGGTTTCACACAAGCACATCCGTCTCCAGCATTTTTTGCATTCTGGAGACCCTACAGAGGAACGTACCTAAAAACCTACCAAACATATATGAAATGTGATTAATTGGTTAAAGAGACGTAGCTCAGTTAATCAGACATGGTGCTAATAAATGAAGGTTGTGGGTTTGATCCCTGTATGGGCCATTCACTCAGGAGCTGGACTCGATGATCCTTGTGGGCCCCTTCCAACTCAGAACGTTCTGTGAGTCTGTGAAAATTACCAGCTGCTTCTGGAAACTGGTGTCTGCTTTGCCTGCTGGCTGTTGTGGAGCTGCTGTGCAGTGCCTCATTCTTCCCCTCTGCCACACAGAGGACGCAGACACATAACTCGAGGGCAGAAAATTCACACATGAAAGAGCAGTGCCCAGTGGTTAGCAGATTTGTGAATCCAATCCAAAACATTCAGTGCCTTGACAAATTTTCCAAAATAAAATTACTTTGGAGTTAAGCAAATTGAAAAACAAAAAAAGAACCAATGCTATAAAATGCATTGAATAGAAAAAAAACCCATCTTTAATTGGGTAGGAAATGAACAAGAGTGTTTTAACTCCATTTATTTTGAGCATTAAGAGAAAAAAAAAAAAAGTCCACTTCTGTGCAGGGATTATTCTGGCAGCTCAAGTAGGGATAGGAGCTGATCTGGATCAGCACTGCACTGCTGGAATGCCATCTACTGGAAGCAACTGCGTTTGCCAAGGTAAAACTGTGACATTACAAATTTCTCTGCAGCTTAGTCATGATTAGAAGTGAGAGTGGGGATTAGGAGTGAGTGGGGGGGTGACTTGTTTTACAGAGACACAGAGAAGGCTTGTTGAGAGATAATGCACTGTCTGATCCAGCAAAGGCAGAGTCTGCCCCTGGGAGCTCCACACGGAACCTCCAGCCCTGGTGCTTGGAAAATCAGAAGGCTGCTTGTAACCCTGTGGTAAAACAGTGATCATGGCTTTTAGGAATAGATTCCATATTGGCCTAGATTTTATATCCCACACACTTTTCCCCAGAGGATGTTCCAGTCAAGCTAAAGCCTTGTGCTCTGGGTGCAATTTAGCACTGGGAGACCAACACCAACAAGTTCTGTCCTCCCTTATCAGCCACATGTTAATTAGACCATTTAGCCAGTGTGGGGAAGGAATAACCAGTATTTTCTTCGAGAGAGACGACCCAGCAGACAATTGCAGACAATTCTTGACTGCGAAGGAGGACAAAAAGGAGTTTTTTTTTGTTCACAGCCCTGGGAGATACTCAAGGCCAGGGCTAGGAGCCATCTGGTCTAGTGGAACGTGTCCCCTGCAGGGAGCTGGCACCAGGTCCCTTCCAATCCAAACCATTCCGTGGTTCTGTGGAATTCAGTTAGTGAACAGCGAGGCGGGAGAAAACCACTTGTTAAAGCTGAAGTGACGTAGTAAAAGGAAAAACAAGTTACAAGATCCAAGCTCTACCGGCCAACGGAACCAGAGAGGGTTTTCACAGAAGCGGTGAAACACTTCCTACCAGAGGAAAAAGAGGAAACCTGCGGTGTTTGGGGGAAGCAAGTTCACTTCTGTTTGGCAGAATGAGAAATGACATGATGTGTCAGAGAGCCACACACTGTGGGACGTTGTCTTAGTCAAGAAACTTAGTCAAGAAACAACTTCTGAGCATATCCCGAAGCAGATGATTTTTGGGAATCACGCTGTGGCAGGTGAAGAATGAATTGCTGGTCCCTCTTCCATGAATTCAGTAGCACCCTGAGGTCGAAGGAGCTGGTCTGAACATACATCATCAGCTAAACATCAGGGCTTTATGTACCAGCACAATCCCTCACAAATGTGCTTCAATTCCTTTCAGGAATGGGTTTAGTACCTCAGCACGGGTGTCATGTGTAGATCTATTTTTGGAGCTAAATGCTCCATAGTTTCATTGTCTAAACTACAAGAATGAGGCAGATCAAGCCATGGACCTCTGGTTCTGCTTGCTGTGCAGAAACCTCTCCTGTCTTTAAGGAGCTGTAGCACCTGCCCTTCATCACCCAGCTACTGGTGCTAACTCACACCTTTATAAATAGGTTTGGAGTTTATTTTGGCTTTAACAGCAATAAATCTGTGATGCTGAGCAGCTCCAAACCCAGTTTCTGCCCTCAATAACCTGAAGCTGTGCAGGCTTCAGGTGCACAGACAGGGATGAAGAACAGCAACAGAACACATCCCCCCTCAATGCCACAAGAAGAAACCCTGAAAACTTCTCCCAAGCTGGTCCTGAAAACAAGCAGAACCAGAAGTCTGCAGAAGGGTAGAACAGGCCCACACAGTTTTAACTCTTCCCTTTTGGACTCACTTTACTTTTGCCAATGGCAGGCAGAACTGAAATCCACTTCCATCCCACGGGCAGTCCAATAAAAGACAGACCGAGGCTGCCAAACAGCTTTTGACCTCAGTCTTGAAAGACACACCAGGGGGACAGGCACCACCCAGGAGTTCCTGAATTGTTCTGTCCACGTGTTGAATGGAGAGGTGCTTGTCACCACCTCCCCAGCACGGGAAAAGCTGCTGACAGGAGCTCTCACTTGATCTTTCAGAATCATTGCTGGGATCTCTACCATGCCCCTCCTTTTGCAAACACCATGTGACAAAAGCGAGCCCTTCACTGCAGGCTCAGCAGTGATAATAACGCTGTTTCCAGCACTTTCTGAGACAAGGTTTGTTTTTCTAGGTTTTAGGCCACTTTGCCAAGGCAGGTTCCTATACCACCCTTTAGCTAGGGCATCCTGTATCAGAGGGAAATGGTCACTGAAGAGTTCTGACTGTGTGAGAAAAAAACACCTAATAAAAATGCTTGACATCTCTTTGGTGTCTGCACAGGCGACTTACTCTTTGAGCTGCAGTTCATAAGTTTAGTTGGAGTAGGAGTTGACTGCAGCTGGTGAGGCATGAATAAAACCCTCAGAGACCTCTCAGGGCAATGACCACTTCCAGCCACACATTTCAGGACAGTTGCAGGTGGCATTTTACTAATGATGTTTGTGATGATAAGGATAGATGGACCTTAATTAGCATCGAGATAACACGAAAGCAGAAGTCCTGCTTTCCAGGAGATAAAATGCTGTTTAGTAAATGGGAAGGAGCTTACATAAAAGACGAGGAAAGGCTGGAAATACGAGCACACCACATAAGGTTGGCCTCAGCTGTGAAAGCAAGGTGGCAGTCAGCCACACAATCACTGGTGTCACAAGTACATAAGTCATCTTTAATGTGATGGGCAAGGTAGCTGGAGTGCTATTGTTTGACTAATACAAGAGGTATTGCAGCTGCAGCCCATCAGAGAATTTCTTCAGCATAATGAAATATTTTCCTGCTGAATCTACCACCCACACACAATTGTAAACCCCTCCTACAGACACTGAGTAACTCGTTAACCACGTAGTGGCTGTGCATTCTGGGCACTGTTTCTTGTTTTTGGACGTGGCAAGCAGGGATGTCTCCAGGTCTTGCACAGGGCAGATGCCAGGCACCCACTGAAATGTCACTGGTGCAGGCTCAACCTTCCTGTGGCAAGGCCATGCTCGGAAAACCTCGGGCACACTGAAATTTGTGCAGATTGTATCCAGCTCAGAGGCCCTTACAGTGATATCAGGGCTGAACCTGCTTCAAAGGATGATAAACGTGGAGTGTTTATCTGGTGGGATATCAAGTGGAGACAGACAGGAAAGTGCTGTTTGTCACCTCTGCACACCTGTTTGTTCCAGGGTCACCCCAATTCCTAATATTTTTCTTCCACATAAGAGCACTGTCTCACACATTCTGTTTCTTTCTAGTAAAGAACCAACTCCTTGTGGTTTCTTTTTCCTGTAAAGACAATGAAAATCAGACCACACAACAACACGTGGTGGAAATGCTGTTACAGTCAGATAAGATCACAAAATCACAAAATAGTCTTGAGTTGGAAGGACCCAGAGGGAGTCAGACCCTTAGGTGAATGGCCCATGTGGGGATCAATCCCACAACCCTGGCATTATTAGCACCCTGCTCTGACCAGCTGAGCTCATCTCAGGGCCAAGATGTGTAACAAAGGCAGATAATCCCAGCGTGGAAGGACATTAACCACTGGAAACAATGGTGACAGTAACAAGTAATGCCTCACCAGAAGGGAAGTACTGTGAAGGCTCAGAAGAATCAAGATGTTACTTGCCCCTAAACTCCCATTTCCCCTCCCCAGGAATTCGAGTGGATACTTGCATTACCACTTCTGAATAGTTCAAGCACTAAGAGCAATAAAACAATTTAAGCCAAAAAAAAAAAGGCCTCTGCTCTGAGGCACAGAAGATGCACCACCAGGCATGGTCAGAAAGATAAGGTGTCAGATAGGTCACCCAACACCTCTTATCTTTAGGAGGAGGGCACAGAACTACACACAGAGTTCATCTGAGGAGCAGCACAGAGCTCCACCACACCAAACCTTGTACAGCTTTAGCTTGCTGACCTTCCTCAAAGTTTGGTCCACCCCCTGCTCCCAGCCATGCACCCATCCCAGCAGATCCTGTGGTGTGGAGCCCACCCTGTGCTGCTGCCTGGTGACATTCCTGGCTGATCCTGCCTTTCCCTGGAGAGCTCCAGGGAGGGACAGTCCAGGGAGGAGCAGGACCTGCCCCAAAACACAGTGGGAAGATTCAGCACAGCTGCGAATGAAGAGCACAAATGAAATGTTCCTCTGAACTCATATTAAGATTCTTTGACTCAGACAACCAGAAAAAGCAAATCAGCAGATTACAAGAGGCTGGTTAGATGTGATGATTGTAAAAATTGGGGAAATACAAAGACGCCAAATAAAGAATGAATTTCCATCGAGTTCCAGGCATCTGTCAGTTTCTACACTGGTAAATATTTTTTTCATGTAGTTTAGGCTTTGCAGACTGGAAAAACAGGCCTGGCAGGGATTTGAGGAAGTCACACTGTCCCTGCTCTAACCCTGAGCAAGGCCAATGTGAATTTTCATGGTTTTGCATAACCTGCTTCGGTGACACAGACTCCCAGGCAACTCTGTACTCCCACACTGCACTTCCACGAGAGCTTGGAAGGGTTAGTTGTCCTGGTTGCAACTGAAATGTGTTCTAGTGATGAAAACTGAAATTGAAATTGAAATCTAGTGATGATAGGCACTGCAAAATGTCTTCTCCTTAATGGCATTTTCTGCACTTTAAGCCTACTTTCCTGACCCTGTCCATATCTTTGCTTTCTAAGGGCAGACACCCTCAGTCTCTCAGCATTTACCCACAGGCTAAGTTTTCCACATCTTCCATCAATTTTGCTACTCTCTTCTGGGCTTTATCCAACTGACTCACATATTTCCTGAAGGGAAGAGTCCAAACAAGATAAAATATTCCAGCTGAGGCTTTATAATTTCCTTGTAAAGTTGGAGGCTTACTTCATGCCTCGCAGACAACACTCCTATTTATACAATGGAAAATGCTGGCTGGTTTGTACTAGCACAACACTGCTGGCTCTCACTCAACTCCAGATCCTCCAGAGCCCCAATGTCTTCATCTGTAAACTGTTCCATTGCCTGTGTTCGCCACTTAATTATTTCTGATGAAATCTCTGATCCTAAATGCATCTTTACTGAGCAGCATCCTCCTATTCCAGGGTGGCTGTGAATTCTGAGCCCGTTCTGGGCAGGAGAGAACACCGTGTTCTCTCCCAGCTCCAGTTAAAAGTTATTGTTTGAGTGAGTGCTCTCAATGTCAACATGCCATTCATCCCTGGAAATACTGCCCAGAATGGATCACTGCAGGATTCCCTTCAGTACAAACTCCCCGTGACAAGGGACCATTGATGACCACTGCTCTGAGGATGAGCTGGCAGCAGCTCACTGTGATTTAATTATGGTCCCCGCTTTGTTTTCCCTTTAGTCAGCTTTCCAGCTGCCTTTGTTGCCTTTCAGACCTGTTTTCCCATCAGTGAGCTGCCTTCCTTCACACAGGTCACAGACCCTGCCTGGATGCTGGGTAAATGTTTAGCCACAGTCCCACCCCACAAGAAGGCCCATACCTCCTCTCACCAGAGCTTTTTAATAATGGAAGTGCTAAAACTGCCACAGAGTTGCCAAGAAGGGCTGCTCTTCACAGCATTCCCCCTCAGAAAGTGGCAGTGGGTGCCAGCAAGGTCCCAGGGTGGGGCAGAAGGATGCTCTGTACCTGACCCAGGGCTCAGCCACAGCCCTGAGCTGGATGACTCCCCTCCCTCTGCCCTGGGATGTGTCTCCCACTGGCTGGAAAGGCGACTGGTGGACACCCAGGACAGCTGGAGTGCTGCAGTGAAGGACGTGCCGCTCTGAGGACGTCCAAACACAACGTTTACACGAACAGACAGTGAACACAGTGCCTGGAGCTCCCACACTGTGCTCACCACGCTGCTGTGTGACTCTCTTCCACCTCGTGCACGGGAGACCTGTGATGGAAGGGGCAACCAAAGGGAGGCTGCACGACAGCAATGCCTCAGGGACGTGTGCAAAAAGAAAGGAGCATGGATCTGTGTGCCCCGGGCCCCAGGAGACCTCACAGAGAGCTGTTCAACCTAAAATGCAGTGCTACGTTTGCTGCCTAACACCAGCCCCGAAGGAAAAGCCAGAGTGGAGCACTCTTGCCACTAAATTAACTGCATTTAGTGGCAGGTCAAGACTGTGTCCCTCTGGACTCTGGGAAAGTGGGATCAGAGGAGCCCTGCGGCAGGATGCTGTCATCAGGGACTGCATCAGCAGCTGCATCCATGGATGGAGCACCCTTGGATGGAAGCAGCTGGACAGGATCCCCTGGGTGCACCCAGCACATGGGCAAGGGAGAGCTCCAAGGAACTGCTGGGAGGGCTCCAGCTGAGGAGATCTGAGGATTCTGTGGGATGCCATGGAGAGGAGTCCTTCCTTCCTTCCTTCCTTCCTTCCTTCCTTCCTTCCTTCCTTCCTT
>VXBN01009626.1:782344-806898 GCA_013397395.1 Sinosuthora webbiana
GTGTCTGAAGAGAAGGACAACTGGGTCAGACATCCTGGATGCTTCATGTGAAGAAGAGCAGCAGCCAGGCCTGCCTGTCAAAGCCCTGACATTTCCATCTGGCTGGGCCAGCTCAGAACAGGGCAGCACAGCCAGCAGGGAGAGGCAGGTGCCTCTCCCACTCCACCTCTTCTGACTTTCTGTTTTTTTTTTTTCTTTCTTGGTCTTCTTGATGGAGTCAGCAGCAGCCCAACTCATTCTGTTCCTTTGGAAAAGCCCTTGGCATTGTGATTTTGTCCCAGTGGTGGAAAAAAAAAAGCCAAAGAGGGTTTTATGCAGCAAAGTGAGGCAACAGGGAGTAGTAACACACATCAGTTCAATCCATGATGACTCTGAGGCAAGTTCTGCCTTGCTCAATAGAGGAAAATGACTTCCCATTTTCAAACTGCAGGAAATCCCCATTCTCCTTCAAAGAGGGATCCTGGGGAGGAAACATCTGTGTGTTGACAAGCCTGAGCTCCCTGAAGATGTGTGGGCTTGCACAGTGCTCCAGCAGAGCTCAGACCAGGGGCAATTCCCAACGCAAAATCCCCGGGAAAGGAAAGCAAAACAATCCCAAACCCACAAGTTCAGACCTCGAGCAACCTGATCTAACTTCGAGCAAGGGCCGGATCAGAGACCTTCAAGAGTCCCTTCCAATTTAAATTCTTCTGTCATTTTATGATCCTATTTCAGCAGAGTGTGTAGCCTTGGAGCAAATGAAGAGGAGCCTCTGGCTGTGGGAAAGGGCTGGAGGGCAGCATCAGCACACTCACCTGCTGCTGCCACCTGCCCAGTCACACTTGCACACCCAGCAGCACAAGGAAAGGCCACAGTGCCCGAACAAGCAGCTGCCCTGCAGTGCTGGAGCATCACTGGTGACAGAAAGATGTGCAAACTATGGAGGGGAAACTCCCTGCAAGGAGCAGTGCAAGGACACAGCAGGAATCTGCCCCAGAACAGCCTCTGTCCTGTGGGGAACAGCTTGTTCTGCACTGGCAATACTGAGCTTATCTTTCTGTCTCACTGCAGTTTGTGTGACCACAGAGCTTGGAAAAGGTGCGTGTCACAGGGCGTGGTGCACAAAAGGCAGAACCACAGAATCACAGAATGGTTTGGGCTGGAAAGGACCTCAAAGCTCATCTCATCCCACCCCCTGCCATGGGCAGGGACACTTTCCACTATCCCAGGCTGCTCCAAGCCCCATCCAATCTGGCCTTGGACACTTCCAGGGATCCAGAGGCAGCCACAGCACCCTGTGCCAGGGCCCCACCACCCTGAGAGTGAAGGATTTCTTCCTAAAAGCTTATCAAAACCTGCTGTGTGTCACTCCAGGCCCTTGTGCACAGTCCCCCTCTAGCTGTCCTGGAGCCCCTTCAGGTACAGGAAGGTGCTGTATGGTGCAGTTAGAGATGTGGGGTCTGTGTTTGGCTTCAGCTGATGCCTGTACCAGGCTGTGCCCTGGCTCAGGAGAATGCCTGGGGCACCCACAAACCCCTCGGCCCTACCCACAGCCTCCCTCTGCCTCGTACTTTTGAGTCATTCTGTATTTTGTTCATTTTTATGCAATCCTTCTTGCTCAACATTCGGTTTCCATGGAGTCACATACACTGTGTGAAACAGATTTATATATAGAAAGTGGAACGGGTCATATGATCTGTCCTGGTCGTCCCGGCAACCAGCACAGCTCCCCTCGGGCTGAACGGGATGGCACACTGTGCCGGGGACAAGTCACCCTGCCTGGGTGGCCCTGCCCGTGCCACTGCCCTGCAGCCCTGCTGTGCCATTCCTCTGCTCTGCCCGTGCCTCCTGTGCCACCAGCCCTTGTCCCCAGGGAGGACAGTCCCCTGCCCGTGCTGAGGGAGAGCATCTCAGAGTGCTGAGCTTGAAGCTGCGGGCTGAGCCACGCCCAGACTCCAGTTTAGCTGGGCAGCTCTCGTTTTTTCCCGGTTTTAAAAAAATCTACCTGTGCTAATAACTTTTGTCTGTGCCATGCCACTCTGNCATTCCTCTGCTCTGCCCGTGCCTCCTGTGCCACCAGCCCTTGTCCCCAGGGAGGACAGTCCCCTGCCCGTGCTGAGGGAGAGCATCTCAGAGTGCTGAGCTTGAAGCTGCGGGCTGAGCCACGCCCAGACTCCAGTTTAGCTGGGCAGCTCTCCTTTTTTCCCCAATATTAAAAATCTACCTGTGCTAATGAGTTTTGTCTGTGCCATGCCACTCTGCTTCACTCCTTCTTCTTCCTAGATAACTCCTGCATCTCCACTTCCTTGGATGCCATCTCTGCCACCTTCCCACCGGCTGATGGTGGCAGTGACCAGGAGGAAGGGGTGGCCAGCTCTGCCGCATCTCTGCACTCCTCTCTGTCTCGTTGGGCTCTGGAACGCAGTGTGCATGCTTCCCACCCAGCTCTGCCTGGTCTCCAGCCAGATCCACAGCTGCCAAAAGCCTCCCTTCGCACCCACCCAGGTCCCTGGCTGTGCCCAGGACTTGGCTTTAATGTGATATACATGAAAAGCACTGTGTTAGCAGAGAATGAGCCTTCTGGGACTAGTACGTTTTTCCCCTTCAGTACCATAAATGAGGGAAAAAAAACCAAGCTGTTTCTGAAGGATACATGACCTAGGGAGACAGACTGGGTGATGTTTTCTGCCTCGGTGCTGTGTGAGAGACCGAAATGTGTGGGAAGAGAAACGCTCTGACCTGTAAATCCCATCCTGACCCCTTCAAAACAGGGGGCTGTCAAACCAGAAGTGAAAAAATCTCAGTCCAGTGCAGCTCAGCTCTCTCCCTTCCTTCCCAACATGTGCCTGGTGCACAGAGCCATGTGCCAGGCTGGGAGAAGGCACAGAACTGAGCTGCAGCTGAGCCTGGCCCCTGTGCTGGGTGACGTGGGACTCCTGGCACCAGGTCTGGTCCAGATCCTGCCACAGACGATGCTCACTCCCTGGAAAAGCAACGGCTCAGGGAGTGCTTGGCAATAGCAGTCAGTGGGGTTTGGCTGAGGAGGGGAAGCTGGGCAGGTGTTAAGAAGTAGGAAGCATAAGAAAGATGGCAGGGTTGAGATACAAAGAGCATTGGGAGTGGGGCCCTGATTTGAAGAGGGTGGTTATTAGCAAAAAGACAATAAAAAGGCCTTTGGCAGCAGGGATTTGGGGAGAGGCAAGCGAGCAGGAGGGTGAGAGCAGTCTGCAAAGGACAGCCCAGCTGTCAGCCTCCTCTCCCCTTGCTCTGCCTGAGCTCTGCTCCCTTTCCTGTGCTCCTTCCTCCGTGTGCTCCCAGGGGGGTGACAGCAGTCACTTCATGACAAGGGCGCAGAGATGTGGCACTGAAAGACTAACCAAGGAGGGGGAATGAAGTACCACCCTCTCACCAGGTGCCAAGGACCACGGAGAGCCAGGTGAGAGCAGTGTCTGTTCTGGGACAGCCCATCTAGAACACAGTGCCCACGGCTGCACGTTCACTGTGGTGTAGATAGGACAATGTACCCACGGGGAGCCCAGGAATCACCACTGCAATGGGTGTGTGGATTGTAAGGCAAGCCCAGGGATTCCTTGGCTCGAGGTCTCTCCCCAGGGCTGTTTATAACACTGTACCACAAAATTATTAAGTTATTTTCTTCCCAAAATTGGATGCCTGAGACTCTGCTGTGGCAAAGCTGGAGCAGAGAAGTTTTTTCACAAGGCTCACCCTCCTCAGGAGGGATGTGCCACCCTGTCTCTGACACCAGCATCTGGTAGGAGGCAGAGCACCAGGGCCAAGTGCTCTGAAGGGCCGTGTTGTTCTGGGCACCCAGGGACAACAGGGCCATTGTTGAGCAGACCTTGTACTGTCAGAGTCACCCCCAGAAGCACAGAGAGTCACAAGCCCAGAGCAAGCCAGCTGCTTGTCTCCACTTTGAAATGACCTGCTGTGGGGACCAGTCCCTCCCTGAGTGTCTGCAGAGCGTGGCACACCAGTGAGATAGATGGTCAGAGGCCCCAGAGGCAGCCAGGGAGCTGGGGGGACGCTGCTTGCCCCAGCTGCTCTGCCCTGGAAGGGTGACTGGAAGCAGTTAAAAAAAGAAACTTCCCACAGACTGAAATTCGCTGTCTGACCCCTCTCCCTGGGCTGTGGTGTGAAAAAGGAGGGGGTAGAAAAGTCACCCTCAGCAGGCTTGAGGGCAAACAAAGAGCTGGGCAGCATGGCTGCCTTCTGGAATTCTTGTGCCTGTGAGTGCAGCTGAGTTTGGAGGAATGGAACATCTGGGAATAATGCCAAATGTTTTAATGTGGGGCCTCCAGCCTGTGCACTGCAGGAAGCTCAGCCTGGCTGAGCGCTCTCTCTACCTGTGCTGCTGTCTTCCTGCAGCATCCTCTGCAACTCCAGCAGTTGGATGCAATTCCAAACAATGCAGTTCCAGCATCCTCTCTCCCACCTGTGCCAGGGCTTGCCTTCATGTGCTTCATTTCTCATACATCACTGGGGTTTTAACAAGCCCCATTCCGCTGCTGGGTTCTGCAGTTTTCCCAGACACAATAAAATCACTCGATAACAACCAATAATTAGTGTCCTTTCAGGAAGGAAGGGATTCTCCCTTAAAATACAGAGACTCCCTCCCACGTGCACACACAAGCATGCACAGCAGAGCTAAGGCACAGCAAGCTCAAACCAGAATCACAGAATCTGCCAAAAACATGTCTTTACTTGGAGCAAGTGATGTATCTATGAGTTAGAAAAGCAAGGAAAAGCATGGTAGATCAGTTTCTGGAGATCTTGTCAGATCTTCGGAGCTAGTGTGGTCTCCTTCTCATGAGAAGTTAATGAAAGGACATTCTGAGAGTGTCCAGTGAATAATCCCAGTTAGTTGTCTGTATTTATCACAGAATCACAGAATGCTTCAGGTTGGAAGGGACATTAAAGCTCATCCCATTCCAGCCCACTGCCATGGGCAGGGACACTTTCCACCAGACCAGATTGCTGCTCCAAGCCCTGTCCAACCTTGGACACTTCCAGGATAGGGCATTAATTTATTTATCTTTAACTACTTTTAAAAAGGCTTAAATAATCTTCTGTCTTTAGGAACAATGTTGGACGAGCTGCCTGAGAACCTTACGTTGAATGATCTGCATTTCTGATGATTTTATTGTAAGTATTATCTCAAAATCCATGAAATTAAAACAAAACTGCAACAGTTAGATTCTGTTCCTGGCCCCGGGCCTTAAGCAATCTTTTGGCATATTAGAGCTACACTCTCCTCTACTTAGGAAAGAAATTTGCTTCCTCCCGTTGCTGTGGCTGGGCAGAGCCCCGCACAACACGCTTTTTCAAGCAGCGACCTTTTATTTACAAACACCCTCCATTTTTCCTGAACGGCGTCTCCCCGCAGAGGAATTCTGCCCCCTGGACTAAACGGCCCTCCACGGCCGAAACTTTGGGAACCTCGGATGCAGGGAAAGCAGCGAAATGGCCAAGATACAAAGTGCTGCCAGATGCACATTCCTGCGCCCTCCCTTGTAATCTCTCTCAGGCGTGGGGAATGCGACTGTTGTGCCTGTAACCCCGCAGCACAATGCGCTCACACACACACCGCCTCTGGGTTTTTTTTTAATTTTTGTTTTTCCTGCTGCTACGTAGTCTTAATAAACGAGCAAACAAACAAACAACTAAATAAGGCACGGGAGGAAGGCAGTTCTGAGCGCTTGGCACGCCTGAAGGAGGCTGCAGGAGCCTCCACACAGAGCTGTAGCTCACCCTGCCTGCTGCTGCGGCCAGACAGACGGGCAGACGGGCAGACAAACAGGCAGATGGACAGGCAGCCACTGCTGCTCTGAGAGCACGGCCATGTGCCCATGCCTGCTGGCAGGACAGGGTGGCACTGGAAGGACAAGGGGCTTTGGGGGCAGTGCAGAGTGCTTGGTGCCCCTCGCAGCTGGGGCACAGACTCGTGCCAGGCTCAGCAGGCAGGGAGGGCCCCACTGACACCAATCCCTGCATCTGCAGCACTTTTCCAGGGGGCTCTTCTCTAAGTATGCCAATGTGGGGCTGCCTTTGCACCCCGACAGGACACTGAGGTGTCGCTCGGGAAAATCCTCCTTCTCCCCCAAGCTCAGCGACCCTGGAGGCTGCTCAGGCATGACCACACATATCTCTGCCTGGCTGCCTCAGTCCTCTCCCACAGCAGGGTCAGGACAGCCACCTCAGAGCTGTTTGCTGGGCTGAGATCAAGGCCAGCAGTGTGTGACACCCAGGTAAGGCAGCACCCTGAAGAAGCCCTTGGTGGGCAGAGCAGCAGAGGGTCTGCAGTGCTCTGCAGGAGCTGACTGGTTCCTTCTACCCCGTGCTCCTGGAAAGAACTGAGCTGGTTCTCATCGATCCATCAGCTCTCTGCAGCTGCTGTCCCCCCTCCAGCATTCCTGCACAGTGGCTCTGCTCCTTCTTCTGGCCTTTCTGGTGTGGAGGAGGACACAAGCAGAGGACACCTGCGTGTTTCTCCCACATCCAACCTTCCCAGGACTGTAATGTGAGCAGCCATTTCACCAGACCAGGCAGTCCTTGGTGAAGTGAATGCCTCTTGTCTCTGGCTGAAATTAAAGGGTTTGTTCACATTTCCCTTCTAATTAGTGGCCTACCTCTGAGGTAAAAAAAACTATTTCTTGTCCTCGCAGCTGCTGCTCCTGGCCCTCTGCATGCTGAAGGGAGTTCAGATCTCATTTGTTGGGTTTAGCTCTTTTTTTAATGAAACTCCACCACACAAACATTTCATCTGAGAAGAAGAATATCCTGGCCACTGCATCTGTGCAGTGAAATTAATTCAGTCCCGGCCCCTTTGCAAGAATAACATTTAAGGCAGCACACTGCCAGTGGTGGGGAGGACTGCAGAGATGAGGGGTGGCAAAGGCAGACCTCAAGGAAAGAGCTGGGAGACAGCAGTGGCAGCTGGGCTGGAGACCTGCTGGTGGGAGATGACCAACTGCAGATGGGTCAGATGCCTGCAGAAAAAAAAAATGGAGCAGGCAGAAACACCCAGGAAATATCAATTCAATATTCAGCTTGGGAAAAGTGCAAGTAGGAGAAAACAGCCCAGAAAAAAAAAAAAAAGCCAGCAGGAGGGGGAAATCCCTGGAAACAGTTATTGATGGATTTTAATTTGCCCTGTGCAGTATCTGAGCATCCCGAGAAGAACACAATGAATGTCACTGGGTCACCTCCACCCCTGCTCTTTTCCCAGCCAGTCTCCTATCCCACTAACACTGGTTTAAAGAAGGTGATGAATAAACTGCCCACTTTAAAACTGCCTGGCACCTCAATCCCTGGGACCATCCTGCCAAGAAGATGCATTTCCAACGTGGTCCAGACACTGTGACCTGCTGCATACTCCAGATTCATGAGACCACACTCTCAGAGCAGATAAAGAAAATATATTGGTTTGATTGCTCTACACCCAGCAAGTTAATCCTGTTTATGGAACTGGGCATTTTGATAATCTGTCCTCCTCCTATGTCCATTACAGCACATAATTACCTGTTACTGCATCAGTGAATTGGAATAATTGCAGCAGGGAAACAGCACAAGTCATTGGGACTGGGAAGCCTTTGTGCTTGGCACTAGGCATGTAAGGGAATGAACCTTTTAGGCTGCTCTTAAATTAAAAAAAGCTGCCAGTTATTCCTATGACAAGTACAGAAGTGTAGGCGCAAAAGGAGATAAAATCAGCAGAAAAGCATTAACAGCAACAGGAAATACTTTAAAAATGCATATTAAGAGGAAGACTAAGTAAAAGAACCAGCTGAGGCTCAGCAGAGGAAAGCTACCCATGAATGACCATGTTCAGGATATTCAACATAGTGTCATTTATTAATGAAGTCCTCCATCATCAAGTGGCTGTCACAGTTAATACCAACAGCAAAGATTTCAGCCCTGCAATAGGGAAAGAACAAGGTGGAGAACCCTGAGATTGACAGACTTCTGAAGAACTGGCTCATAATTCTCAGAGCAGGTGCTAATCTGCTCTGAGAATCCATGGAGAATTTAGTCCAAAAGAGAGTTAAAAAACGGAGATCTAGAAAAAAAATTACCTGAACAGAAAGAGAAAATAGTTTAATACAGGGAAGGAATAGTGAATGAAAGGGGAGTGTCTCAGATACGCCATCAATCTGTTGAAAAGAAAAAGGGTGGTTTATTTTCACATCCCTCAGAGGAGAGAGAAAAATTAATTTAACTTGCAGAAGGGAAGGTTCAGGATGGAGGTGGTATCGAAGCCACAGTAAAGGTCGAACTTCTTCCAGAAAACACCAAATGACGATTTATAAGAAATGCTGTAGGTATTATTCAGTCTCTTTGAAGAAAAGGAGTGAGCCTGTGGCTGGAGTATGAGGTACACGTGTGTATCCTCGGCAGCTGTTTCCAAAGATTACACCGTGCTGACATTCCACTGGGAGATGGATTGGAATGGACACATTTGAGACGAAAATAGAAATATTATTTCAAATATGACATCATGTATTAGAAAGAAAATAAAATCTAATAGGGATAATGTCATAATCTGATAAGAAAACGCTACTTGGGAAAGATCAACACTTGGAGCTGACAGTTAAGAACTGGGGTGGGGATGATAAAATCTTTCTGATGGCATTCATAATGAAATTTTTAATAATACTACCACAGTGAAGGTGCTGTCTGGCCACCCTGCACTACCTCAACATCATCACCTCAAAGAGGCATAAAAAAATCATTCCTAGACTATAAACCCTCTCCACAAGAACCTCTGCAAGCTTTTGCACGTGAATTACAGTAGTATTTGCAGCTGAGGTATTTTGAAGCCTGGGACTGCAAAACAAAAATTAAACCTAGGGAAAACAAGAAAGTTCTGTTGAGTCTGCTGATTCTATTCCATTACTTTAGATGGGATTTTTAAGTCCATGGGGTTTTTGTCATATGCTTTTGTGAAAAAGGTAGAACTCCATTTTTAATCTAGACTTTACATGAAGATAAATGGTCATAAATTTCCAGATCACAAGCTGCTACCCTGTGAAGAGCAGGAAAAAAAACCAAGTATTGTGGCACAGCTTTTGGTACGGCTAATCCAGGAGTCATGGAAACTCTGGATATTACCCAGGGCACCAAGCTCCTACAGGGTCCCTTCTGTGAGGAGCTGCTCCTGCTCAGGGCACCTCAGTGTTTGTGCCACTTCCCTTCTGAGACTTCCAGTGAAGTCCTGGGGAACCTCTCTGTGACACCCGTGGTGCTGCCTGAACACTTGTGCTGGGCTCAGACAGATGCAAGGTGGGGAAAAAAAAATGAATTAATTCTGGGAAAATTTAATTCAAAGCCAAGAGCCGCTTTCTGGGCTGTAAAAATCGTATTTGCACCCCCACGTATTTGCAGCAGCCTTGTTTGTGGAGGAGGGAATGGGGAGGATGAGCACAGCCCTGCATTTGCAGGCAGGTCCCACCTCCTGGACACCAAACCTTGGCCTCATGCCTGGGAAAGAAGCAGGACGATGCAGAACAGATGCTGAATTCAAGCTCCAGATTGATAACAAACACCCTCAGGCTCCTGCTCTCTGACTTAGCAAGAGAAGAACAGCTTGGCAAGACACGAAAACTACATCCCAGTGCAGCTCCTTGTGGGGATTGCCACACAGCCTGTTTGAGCACATCCACAGGCAGAGCTGCTCCATCCTCTTGCCTCCACTCAGGCCTGCAGACCTCAGCTGAGCTCTCTGATCACCAGGGAGAAAAGGACAACCCAGCTCCTTCAGGCTGGACATCTGAAAATGCACTGGGAGAGACTGACCTCAGGGAATTTCTCTTCCTCAGCTGGCTGCAAAGGAATTGGAGTGTTTCATCTTTTTGAAATGAGGATGAACTTGTTCTTCACTGTCTGCAGGACTGAGAAGTTCCTGCCCCGAGGCTTCTCACCTGTCTGTGCTGGAACACTACAGCACAAACAATCCTTGGATCTTATGGGAAACCTGCCATCCCCCTGGACGCCCTGTGCTGGCATTTCTAATGGTTCCCTGGGGCAGCAGGATGGTCACAGCACAGCACAGCAGCTCCCTGAGGAACTATGTGGTGCTTGGCTCCATGCAGGGAAGAAGAAACTGCAGCCACATCTCTCAGTTTCTGCCCCTTGAGCTGCTCACCTGGCACAGGAGGTTGCTTAATCCTCCTCTCCTGGAGCCTAAAATGAGCCAGTGGACAGCAAACACACACAGCCCCCATCAGGCAGGGAGGCTGCCAGGAGGAGCCCTCGCTCACCCCATCCCAGGAGTTCTCCACTGCTGAGCTCTGGGCAGCTCCTGCCAGGCATAAACCAACACTCATCCCCTCTGGAGAAATCAGCATCTCCTGCATCACCTGCACAGAAGGGCTGGACAGCTCTGTCGGGAGGTGGAGATAACCTGTGAGAGCAGCACACCCACGTGTCAGTGACCAGCTGAGCTCTGGTGCCATCTCTTAACACCTTTCCCCTGTGTGCTCAAACTGTTCCAGCCCCCATCCAGAGAAGCACGGGGCACATTTCAGCATTCCTGGAGACCCTGCAGCCACAGGGGAACAGGGCAGGCTCTGAGGTGGCTGAGCAGGGTCTGGCCCCTCTGCCCACCCTCAGCATCCACTCTGGTGCTCGGTGGCCTCGGGAGCTCACACCACACAGAAACCAGGAAAACACCAGCATTGAGAGCTGGACCAGTGCACAGAGGGAGGTTCAAGAGGGCCTTCAGGGGACTGCTGCTGAGTGCAGATGGGGTTAAGGAGGCACAAGAGGGTTTTAAGGGAAGCCCAGAGCAGCTCAGTCTCCAGCGTTGCCATGTCCTCACCTGCCGCAGCCCAAACATCCTTCACACAGCTCCAAACATTTCTGTGCCTGCTGCTGAGTTGGAACAGCCAAAGCTTCCCAGCAGCCTGGGATCTGCAGGATGGCATCTGTGCACACTCTGCCCTCCTGTGCAGCCCCCACAGGGCAGTGTCTGCCTCCCCCACCCTCACTGGCACTTCAGAGGGGTCAGCAGAGCAGTGCTGCTCTTGCTGCAGCAGCTCTGTGCTGTTCAAGTTCCTGTAATGGACTGGATTAAGGGGAAAAAAGAGTTGGTAGGGTTACAGAAGGAATTTTTTTTGGTGAATTTTGCACAGCTGCAGGATCTCACCATGTGAAGAAAAAGAAAACCTGTTTTATCTGAGGGGAAATCTGAGAGGTTATCTTGGTTTTGGTCTCACTCTAGAAATTGTCCTGCATGCTTAAACATATTGAATCTAGTGCCTAGCTAATCACACTCTGCTACATAATGGCAGCATAATTCAGTGTATTATTTTCTTCAGAATAATACTGTTTAATAATATAGAGAACTGAAACTACGCTGTAACTTGTGGTTGTTGTTCCTCAGGCTGGGCTCCTGAGAGAGGGAACCTCTGGAGCTGAAAGATATTTTCTCAGCAGGCTCTGAACAAAAGTAATAAATGTAACATTTCATGATCTCCACTGAAAGAGAAAAGCCTTTAGACAGGAAACAGGGCTGAGATCAAAATTAGTGTTACAGGAATAGCTTTCAGATCTGGCCTGCTCTTTTCTGGGGTGGGATATTTAACTCCTTCAGCTGAAGATATTGCCTTACTACTGCTGCAGCTGCAGCCTAGCAGAGAGAGGGGAAAACGAACCACAATGAAGAATTCATAAATTTATAAAACATATATTTTATTTAGTTATAAATAAATTTCTCGCCTTGAGAAGAAAACGTGGAAGTTGTCAAGAAAGGGAACACCATAAATAAAAGGAAAAGAGGAAAAAATTGTGTCCTATATTGTGATGAACAGTAATTCAATTGTACTTCTCAGGAATGTTCTGAAAAGGCAACTGAGGTAATTATACATTATGTGATAAAGAGAGACAATTGTTGCTCTCCACAGAGCAGCATGAGACATCCTAGGCGTACAGGCTATCAAAAGCCAAGCTGTAACCTTATTTATTAAAACTAACACAGGGACTACAGCCACTCCTGCTCGTGTATTTCTGATCCTAGAATCACAAAAGAGGCATTCCCAGAGATTCCCATCTTGCCCAGCAAAAGGCTGCTTTGTTCAGTGCAGCCAGCTTCATTCCACGTGTCACCAAAATCGCTGTGTGCAAGCTTGTAAGGCTGTGATATAAAGACCCCGCTGAGCATCACCGGGTGGAGCCCTGGGATCGAGCTCTCTGACATAACTGAGTAAAAAATGCGGCCAGAGTTGAAACATTCAGCAGTTCCCAGCTCCTTTCCCCTTTCACGGGCTACTTGTGGTTGGTGGTCTCCATCTGTGGGTTCCCTGTCTTCAGTGTGGGGCTCCAACGGGGCCAGCAGACCTCCTCTCCTGTTCCACCTCTGAGATGTGGCAGTCCCCCCTCCAAACTGACAAGATTCCCAAGGATGGAATCACAGACATCCATAAGCAGGCTTGGGGCACAGCAGGCAGCACAGGGCACTGGCCACAGCCATCACAACGTGCTGGAAACAGAGATTTGCACCAGCAGGATCTCCTCCCCAGCACTGCCAGCGAGTTGCACAGCAGAATTTGCCACAGCCCCATCCCAGAGATGAATTACGTCTCTGGCTCACGACGGTGGTTCTGGCAAGCACTGAGGGAAAGCTTTGTCCCTCAGCGAAGATTCATATTCAAGATTCATATTCAGCCTTAGGAAATGGTGCTGGACAAGAGAAGAGGAGGGAGCTGGAGGGAGGGAGTCCCCAGACCCTGGGGCGGTGCAGCTCAGAGGAACTGTGCGCAGGGGTTCACTGACTCAGGTTCATCAAAAAATTATTTTGCAAAAGATGATTTAAACATGTTTTCTTTTTGGAAATACCTGAAGTCCTGTTCCTCATTCCCTAACAGACTGAGGTTATTCCCAGTCTTCATCTGGCCTCAGTTATCACTGTGATCATCAGCAGTCTGCAGCGCAGTGAGACAAGTCATAGGCTCTCTTCTAAATCTTGCTATTGAGAGTGATTACTTGGCCTTGGGTAATGAATTAGTCCTATTATGCAGCAGCTGGCACAGTAGAAGCTAATCTGCTGCTCAGGCAGCTCATTACATGGGCAGGGCTGGAACTGCTCAGCTGCGTGCTGCACACACAGCCCTCAGCAGCATTTTTAAACTGAATTCTGCACGCAGTTCTTCAGGGCTACAAAACAAACTACAATCTATCAAACCAGTTTCTGTCTGTTCCTTTCTGAGTTAGGCATTTGCTCGCCCCTTGGAAATACAATCCCTCTTCTGTGCAATTTCCACGTGGCACTTTGCCATATCTGTATCAAATCCAAACTCTGTTAATTCTTCATTCTCTGTCACCCCTCGCAAACTCTGTCACTCCTCATCTCCATTTTTCTCCTCCAAACTCCTCTGTACCAATTATTCTGTCTAACCCACTCCCAAAAGCTCACCAGCTCTGCCTCTTCTACGACCAAATTTCACTTCTGTAGCAAGTGGAACTGCTCTTGTCCTGCACTAGCTTGTCACTGTATGTCTGGCTTTGTGGTTTTGTGGAAGTGGCTCAAGGAGGAACATTTCAGCACACGGCAACTGCAGGGTTTCATTCTGGAAACACAAACAAAGGGCTAAATAAGTGAATTAGAAAGGATCAGGAAGACAAAGCAGATCCAGGCAGCCAATTTAAAAGAACGTTCTGAAAGTGCTCATAGAGGGTAAAACTAAGCAGAATGACAGAATAAACTCAATAGCAATGTTGTAGCCATGGTGGCATGAGAATCTGTGAGTGGTACTCCTGGGAGTGCTGAGATGTGCTGTTAGACCAACAGGTGTGCCTGTGAAAGCATAAACTCCTTTCTATGAAGACTTCCAGGAGAAAAGAAGCCGACAAGGAGTGAAAAAAAACCCTACTATACAAAATAAGAAATAGATAAACCAGAAGGCAAAGAGCAGAAGAAAAAAGAGCCTTCCTCAAATCAAAGGTCAGCCACAAAGGTCTGGTTGTGTGTCTGAGGAGTGATCATGCCAGGATCAATTCAGGAAAGTGAGAATTGTGCTGTAAATACGTTCAGGTCATACATGGTTGTTGACATGAGCTCTGGTTTGTCTTCAAAGAACAGGCAACAACACAGGAAACAAAACACGCTAGGAATAAATGCAAAGTGTTACACGTGGAGGTAATAACTGAAATCCTGTTGTACTTTTCATGTCCCAAACAATGTCAAGCGCAAAGATCCCTGTTCCTTCCCTCAGACTTCCACAAAAGCTGCTCTTTTAGCAGCCCAGGGAGCTGCTTCCCGTTAACCCCTTCCATGCCCCCCATCCCACTGCTGCGTTTTTCTCAAGCAGCCTCAGAGCTGCTTGGCCTGTCCCTGGCAGAAGGGCTGTGAGGGGATGAACAGGAGCCACAAGTGGTGCTGAACTGCCAGGAAGGACATTGCAGGTGCAGTGAACAATGACATTTAACTCTGAGCTGGCAGATTTCGAGGAAGTTTTTACCGTGATTCCAAGTAAAACATAAGGGCAAGTTTGGGAAGATCAAATGAACAGCTTGAGACTTCTGATTTTGTGCCTCTGATCCCTCCCCACTCTCACACCTTCCTCCCTTCTACCCACTGCTAGACTTGCTGAGAGTGAGAGTGCATTTCAAGGATGAAAATTCAGTGCTTATGGGACAGCCTGATCACTCCAGACTTCACTTCCAGCCCAGAGGAGCTCCTGCTTTCCCTCTCTGGGATGGGCTAGAGCCTTGCAGCTCGCCCCTGCTTTGGCACCGCTGGGCAGGGCAGATCCTCGGCAGCTTTCACATCTGCTGTGTCCCTTCTTTGCTGAAAATCACGGAATATCTCATTGGAGCACCCTCTACAACATCACACACCTTCCTTACGGACCTTGGCCTCATCCATTTCACAACACAAAACCCCAGGTCCTCCCCAAGACTTATTACTTCTAATTACCTGTTATTGAGGGGGTTTTTCCACAGTGCAAAGAGAAGCAAAGAACTGGTGGATGTGGGTTCACACGAAGTGGTAGCCAGCAAAGGAGTTAAAGTCGGATGGATTTTGTTCCTGGAGACTGCAGCAGCAGAGGCCATTCCAAGTGCCACAGAGCTGGGAAAGCCCTGAGAGATCTGTGCAGTAAACAAACTCAGTGCTCAAACAAACACTGGAAGACCACGGTGCTTTTGCTGCCAGCATCACAGTGGGAATATCTGTGGCTCAAGAACAGTCTGCACAGTCTACTCTTACCAGCCACGGATGTGGGAAAAATGCCAGGCAGGTCTCAAACAATGTCAAAGAAAGGTTTTCAACCTCTGCATCTGCACCTGTTGAGGAGCTCAAAGATTAGTGACCAAAGTCATCTGTCAGTCAGCCTAAATTAACTCCAAAGTGCCTCATGCTGATGACTGAGTACTGGGGGGGCTGCTCACAAATGCTGACAAAAGTGGATGCTAAAAGACACTGGCCTGTTCCGCTGCCAGATAAACTCTACAAAATGCAGAGTGGCAGCTCCTGAGTAACCCATGGCACCCCTTTCTGGAATGTGCCAGCAAAAAAGCCAACCACACATGTACTAGGCTAGTACAAAAGCTATTTTGATAGCGTGATGTGGAAAACTGGATTACTAGTACAAGCAAAAAGCTTTCTCTGCTATTCCACATGCCTGTAAAAGGATTGCTCCCCAGGGTAGCCACCACAGCAGGTACAGAGAAGGCCCCACGGTGTCTGTGTCCCAGGAAAATGTGCAGCCTGCTCTCCCTCTCAATCACAAGTGCACTCCTGCAGCTATGGCAGGTATGCAAGGGGCTCTCCCACACCTAACCCCGTGCTACAGAGGCTCAGCCTGCTCACCTGCTCTGCAGGTACAGGACAAACCTATCAACAACCCTGCCACATACCAATCCTGCACAGCAGCTCCTCTCAGCAGGTAATGTTTTACACAGTGGCGTGACATAAAAAATTCCAAATACGCTAAAGCACACTTAAATTTCTCAAGACAAACACTACTCGAAGCACAAACTTGGAAAACAGTGGCTGAGCAAACTGTTGGCCCTGGTTTCACACTGTTCTGCACACTCAAGGGCTCATACCAACAAAAGGGAGTGTGACAGGTAATTAAACACGGCAAATGACACTTTGAAGCGACATGAACTGATGACAGTGTACAAGGCACAGCGTGGGGACCACCAGTTCCATTCTGCTGCTTTCAGGTTTCCCCAGGTCCTCTGTCCCTGCCTGCAAAGGCAGGTTCCTGGAAGTGAGCACACACAGGGAGCAGCCACCCCAGCCCCAGCTTTTGGGAGGCTTCAGCAAACCTGCCTTGCACAGGGAGCAAGGCACAGTCCAGAAGTGCTGGATGCTGACAAAGCTGCCCAGAATGAGCGCTCCCTGGGAGTGTCACAAATCAAGAGACAGAAATATCAGTGCCTCATGTCAAACACTCCAAGACACAAGTCAGTAGTGGCTGGCTCCCTTTGCTCTCCATGGGGGGAACAGGATGAACACATGCAGAGTGAGAAACTCCTGCTGCCCTGAGTTGTAGCGTGGCCTCGATGAAAACAACTTCCCATCAGCACACCCAAACATTTCCAAAGAGAGAAACTGCCTGCTGCTGTTATTGTGGGGCTTCTCCAAAACAGACAGCGTGTCCTATCTTTGGGATGGCACTTGGTGTCAGCAGTCAGCAAAATGACAAAAGTGAGTCCTGAGAACACACTCAGACACTTCAGATTCTGACAATGAGCATTGGGGCACGTTATTGATAATAATGTGCTTCAAGAGCAAAAGCAACTATGGAAGATAAGGAATCATGGAGCATAAAACACAGGCTTAATCTGGTTAGTTAAATGATCAGTTAATTCTACCTGGTGATTTATTATCCCACAAATAAAAGTGAAATAAGTAGAAAAAAAAACAAATTCCACCGAAGCTGCCAGAATTTCCTGGTCTTGATTACAGAGCCAAATTTTCCATTTTGGACACCAAAGCAAAGCTTTGTTTTTTAGAAAATAAATATCTGGCATCTTCTCATTGTTCCTACTGTGTCTTTTTAAACTCCATGCAGTATAAAGTGCTGTGTAGTACACTCAGCACCAACACTCAAGGCACTGAAGGTGCATTTCGCACCCAAGATGGAAAGTGAGACTTGAGTTCCCCGTGTTCACTGCTGCAGAAATCACTCTTGTATTTTCCTACAGGACATGTGCCCCATTCAGAGCACAGAATGAGCCGGAAATTCTTTAGGGAACGAAGCAATCTTCAAGGGAGTCTTTAAACCATCCACATTTTTCATGGTTGCTCTATATCCACCCTTAAATTGCAGGTGCACAGCAACTCATTTAATCTTGCACATCTAGAAGGCAGACATCCACAGGGAGACTGTTTTTAGACTCTTTTTGTAATCCACGGGTCCTAAGAGATACTCCAGTTTAAGCTTTCCATGGCACTTTTTCATCTTTTAGCTAAGGATAAACATCCTTAAAAATCCTGCCCTATGCAATTTTTGTAAGGCCAACAGTGTGTTCTCACCTGTTACAGAAGCAGCAGCTGTGAGCCCAGCTTCTGCAATACCCCAACTTGTGCAGGGGACAGAAGAGCTCACAAAAAATGCCACAGTCGTCTATTAAGACCCTTCCCTTCACAATTTTTTGGCTATTTATGGTACCATTCAGTTTTTACATTTTATCTGCAACTTCGACAGTGCGAGGCAATTATCGCTAGATGGATAACAGGGATTGGGAACTGCAGCATCACATCCCCTGCACGTTCTCCTGGGGCTTCAAATTCCCTCAGAACCTTGATTAAAGAGCGATTTTCTGGCAGCAAAACATAATTTCCTCACCCTTTTGTATTTGATTTCATTCACATTTGCCAGAAATATCAGTGGTCAGATGATCGCCAGTTTCAACTCTAAAAAACACACTTACAGAAAGCCAGAGAGAGGAAAAAGACAGTGTGAAACTAAACCACAAGGCAATGCCACAGGATTCTCATTGTCACTCCCCTCACGAACATCTCACTTTGGACAAGTTTCCTGTTGAATCATGCAGAGCAGACCAGCCTCAGCACCCGTGAGCGCTGAACTTTGGAAACTTCACCCTTTTTTTTTTTTCCCCTGAGGCAACACCCACAGCAGGTTCCATCTACAGCCATGCAAATCTCTCCCTCTGCCTTCACTAGGGACCCATCCCTGCACCAAAAGAATGGAAATCAACCTTCTGCACCAGGGGAAATGCCATCCCCACTTCAGCTGTGGTTGCTGCCCCAGCACCAGCTCCCAGGGGCAGCAGAATGGCCAGAACACCCAGGATTGGTGTCACAAGCACCCCTGGGCAGGAGATGGGAATGCCAGTCCCAGCCTGGCAGTGATGCCATCCACTTTTTGGGTTCAGCACCCACAGCCTTATCACGCCAGATTAAAGACCAGATTCCTTCCCCAGCACCCAAGGCTACAGGTTGGAGCATCACTTGCTCCACAGAATATCCTTGGAACAAAGCAGTGGCAGCAGCCACATCTGTGCCTGAGATCATCACACATCCCCTCAGCTCTTGTGGCTCTTCATGAATTTTATGTGAAGCTGATTTTTGAGTGGGGAGGTGCAGGAATGAGAGAGAGTGAAACAACAAACTCCAAGCATGCAGAAGAACTTTCTGAGAAAGCAAAGCACCATTGCTGCACACAGGAGATAAGGACACCATGTACAAATAGCTCAGGGCTGAGGTACCCACAGCCATCCAGGTGCACACACAACTTTATTTTCCCTAGTGCATCAGGAAAAGCTCTGTTGCAACACATACCAAAACATCCTCCCTTTTAATATATTTCCCACACATCATACAGCCCCCGTGACGGCAGAGAGCAGTTTGGCACAGAAATCCTCTACGCATTCTCTGTTATTACAAAATAAATAAAAGGCATTTTAATTTCTGCGTGTTCCTTTCATCCTTTTTCTCTGTGACTCCCCAGGCACCACAAAGGAAGCAGAATGCAATGCCATGTCTCCTGCAGCTGGATGTGCTCCAGGCTCAGCTGTTTGCACATCTCCACCTGCCCCAGGTTGGTTTAGGTGAGGTGAGTTCGTATTGCACGGCAGTGGAAGCAATGAACCATCTGTCTGAACAGTTGCAGGTGAAGCCTGCACCAGGGAGAAGCACATTCCTTCCTCCCCAAGTGCCTCACAGTTCTGGTAAATCAAGCTGTGGAGAGTGCAGATAAGATCAGTGGCAGCTCCAAGTCCTACTCAGTCCAGCCCGCTCAGTCAGATTCCAGAGCCACCTCCATCCATTCTGGAAGCACACGCTGTGCTTCATACAGAGACTTACATCTGTGGGATGACTGAAGCTATAAAAAGTGCTGACAATTTCCAGCAAATTTGCATATGTTGCTGCTGCTGCTGCTGCTTATATCCGTGATTTCTAGTTAACCACAAATACAAAAATCGAGGCCCAAAAATACGTTTTCAAAAGAAACCACTTGCAAGTGTGACTGAATGATACATCTCCCCAACACTCCAAAAATCACTTGTCTAGAAAAAACAGACGCAACAGAGGTTTCTCCAGAGGGTCCCATGCAAAGCACCTCCTGGAATACACACCACCCCACCTTCTCAACATCTCTGCTGCCCTGCACCACAAAGGTTGTCACAAACTGGAGCACCTGAGCCTCGTGCCAGGTTGCTCCTCCGTCTGGAGCTGTATAGATCTTTCTACACACAATCATCATGCCAAGCATCCTGATGCAGCTGGGCTGAGGAGGCAGCCAGCCTCGGGATAAGAAACATGAGCTGTTGAGAAATCCCTCAGTGTACCACACACTCCATTGGCTCTGGAGCTGTGTACACCACCTCCTCACCTGCACCTGCACAGATTCCCTCTTGCTCCAGGCTGGGAAGGCCAATTGCTTAACCTGGGGCTGCAGTCTGGGACCCTGCAGGGCTCTGCTCAATGGTCAAAAGGTCAGGCAAAAATATGAAGCACACAGGAGGGAGGAAAGGGTCGAAAACCCCAGATTTGCAGGTCTCACAGCTGCCATAGCTGTTAATCACCAAAGGAGGGGTGAGGGTTGAAGCTGATGGTATCTGCTCAATAGGATATGGATACCAAGCAACAACAACATCCTCCTTCCCCAAGCCCTTCAGCTTGCAGAAGGGTGCTGCTTGCTCACAGACCAAGCTCAGCCAAAGCAAAACCAAATGAATTGACAGCAGTCTTCAGGATTCCTCTAGTGTCCATGGATTCTCATGCTCAGGGACCATTTCTCCATTAACCTACTATCTACAGCAGTGTAAGAAGGTGTACTTGGTTTTCCAACATAAGGAAGACAAGGACACACTGGAGAGAGTCCAGCAATGGGCCATGAGGATGATTAAAGGACTGGAGCATCTGTCATACAAAGAAAGGCTGAAAGAACTGTGGCTGTTTAGCATCAAGACAACAAGGCTTGAGAGGGATGTTATCAATGTGAATCAAAATCTATGGGGGGCACAGTAAAAAAACCACATAGACTGTTCACAGTGATAGCCAGCAAAAGGATGAGGTGCAATGGGCACAAATTAAAACACGAAGAATCCCTTTAAGGGGACACAAGTCCCTTTAAAGGACACAACAAAAAACTGTGAGGGTGGTTAAACACTGGAATACATTGTCCAGAACAGTTTTCGTGTCCACCCCTGCACACACTGAACCCTGGCAGACACAGCCAGGCAAGCCAGACTAGCTGATCTCCAAAGGTCCTTTCCAACCCAGTGACTCCATGATTAAAACCACAGCAGCCTCCTCAACTGCTCCCAACCAGCCCAGCCTCAGGGGATCCATCTGGAGCCCCACCACGAAGCTGATACCCTCCCTTTCTCCCTTTGCTCTCTGCTTTTGATTGTTTTTTGGTTTATGCTACCACTTTTGCTCTCTGACAGCGGTATCCCCTCCAGAGCTCACAGAGACATGTCATTTCTGGCTTGTCCCTAGGTCATTTCTGGCTTGTCCCTACCATGAGCTCCTCCAGCTCTCACTGCTCCCATCAGTGCCTTGAGCAGGAGCCTCCAGCCATCACCATTTCCCTCTAACTCTCCACTTTGGGCTTGCAGCAGCCACAGGAACAATAAACAAAATGATGCCAGATGTCTTTATCTCTTTACCTCTCTGTGTCTCTCTTGCCCAACATTTTTGGTCCTTTCCTTGATCTTGTGTGATGAATGAACTGAAGACACATTTTTTGCTAGCAAAAGAACACAGAAGGTAGCAAATAGCAACAATCCCTCAGGAATGTCCGTCTCTGGCACCGGGCTTTGTTTCCTGGAAACCACCTTCATGGTTTTTCTCAGAGCTGCCCAACACAGTGTGAGGGCACACAAAGCAGGAGACCCTGCCCTGTCCTCAGCTCCTGGAGAAGCCAGCTGGAGCTGTCTGGATGGCCAGTGCTGGCAGCTCCACAGCCTGGCTGCCTGTGAGGACACCCAGGTGCTGTTGGTGCTGCAGGTTCTTCCCAAGTCGACGACAGCATCAGGAACAGTCACTTCTCCTCCTCCTATATCCCTCAGGAACCAGCACACCACAGACTGGCTGCTCAACCACTGCTCAAGGGTGGGAGAGCTTCCCCTCTCTGCTGTACTTCACACCTTTCTCACTTCCCTCCTTCAGCTCAGGACCAAAACTCAGCACAGACTTTCGAACCAGTGCTGTCAGAGATCCCAGGGTTGGTAAATGTGAAGCCCTGTGAATAAGAAAATGCAGCCTTCCTGTCTAAACACAGTGCAGGCTTCAAGTCACAAAGGCTTCAGAAGAAGGCCACCTCCTTCTGGTGGCTCCCAGCCACCAAAGGACCTTGCTGAGAGAAGAAAGGGTGTGTGCTGTGGAGGCAAGCAATGCCATGAGCACGTTCAGTCACTGCTGTGGCAGAAAACACAGCCAGCTCTCCTTCAGGCTCCAGAGAGAGCACAAGTAGTTCTTGGAGAAACTGGGCACAGGGAAATGAGGGCAGGACAGAGGGAGACAGTAACATCTTCCTCTTCAAACAACAATGTGCAGTCAGGTTCAGCTGAGGACAGAGCACTGAACACTACTGAGAGCTGCAGGGCCAGGGCCACCCAAAGCCCATGGAAGGGCTGGCTGGTACAGAAAGGAGACTCATGTCCCTGGCCACATCTGGACATGAATTGTGACCACCTCCCTGACATCAGCTCCAATGTCAACGTGGCTGGGCAGGGACTTGGATCAGAGAACAGAGAAGAGTATTTCTGTTGTGGTGTCTTTCAGTTAGATCAGGTCCCTGAGCAAGCTGCTTACCTGCACACAAGGGATAAGCTACCTAGAGAAGGGAAAGGCTACCTGACCAGAGCCATGAGAGACAGACACACACAGGGCTTCCTTCTCACACATCTCCCGTGATGTGTGCCAAGCACCTGTGATCCCATGGATTTGGTTAATTAGCTCTCATTTGATGAATTTTTTAACTCCGGCTCATAGTCCTTATTCGGTACCATCTCTGGGGAAAAGGAAAACATGCCAGAGTGAACACACTCAGCCCCTGTCATTTTTCCTGCCTTCTTTCTGAAGGTTTGCCCTTCAGAAAAGCAAAATTATGGTACTTTGAAGCAATTCCCCACTGCCTTTGCTGAGCAGAATCTTTCACATCTCTAGATACATTTTTCCTCAAACGATTCCCAAATTCCTAGATGTGTAAACATTTAGCAATTTGGGAAACCACAAACATTCAGGTATCTCAATAAATGATCTTGTAGGTGGCAAAACTGACAAACAACAGGACTCCCACACTCTGAAACTAACAAATGAAATCCCAAGCTCGTCAGTTGCACGGGAAAGTCCGTGGCCTCACTCTCCTAGCACTGTGTGGGCAACTCTTGCTTCTACTTTCCTGTCTTTCCAGGAAAAATAACAAGAAACAGGAAGCCAATGGAAACACCATGGATTTTTAAAAATTTATTTGGACAGGAGAAACGAAAAGGCAGCACCAGATCTGTGGGCAAAATGTCCTTTTTGCACAGAATCTTTTGCTCACAGAACACTGCTCTACATGCAGCTGGTGGGCAGGTTTTGCCCAGGACTCTGCTTCCTGCCTCTCTGGATTCCGTGGGATGTGTGCATGGAAAACCTGGGATGGGCACTGCCTGCCTTGCACATAAACAAAGCAGGCTGGCTGATTCTCCTTGGGAACCTGGAGGACGAACAGAGGCTGGCCTGAGGACTGTGCTGTGAATGGCTTCAGCCCTGTCCCTGCAGGGAGATGCTCCCAGACACCACTGCCATGCCCACAGCCTCGGTGTAAGTTCCAAATGACAATAGGGCATGGCCAGCAAGGAGAGGACTGGTGGGGTCATGGCAAGTTCTTGCTTTAGTGCATGAGATGTTTCAGATTTCACAGGCAGAGATTGTGAAGGCACTCTTCACGGGCGTACTTTTTTATCCTCACATGCTGTCTTGTTTGCATGGACTGGAAGCCATAAACACATTCAGGCACAAGCAGTCCCGAGGTGGGAATCCAACTGTCACCCCAGCTGTCAGGGTCCTGAAAATGACTGAAGATGACAGAGCTTTTCAGTATCTGGACTATGGGTCTGCACAACCAGCCTTAACCCTGCTGGGGCTCCCTGAGCCATGCCACAGGTATGGCAGCGAGGTGTCTGCAGCTGCCTGGGGAGCTGCTGCAACACAGGGAGAGAAGAGACGGCTCCAGGGAGAACTTAGAACTTAGTATCTACAGGTATTGGGGAGGGACTTTGGACAGGGGCATGGAGTGAAGGGGGAATGGCTTCAAGCTGAAGAAGGGGAAGTTTAGATTAGACATTATGAAGAAATTCTCCTTTGCGAGGATGGCATAGGATGCCCAGAAAACCTGTGGCTTCTCCAGCCCTGGAAGTATCCAAGGCCAGGCTGGACGGGACTTGGAGCAACCTGGTCTAGTGGAACCAGGAAGAGTCGGTGTAATGGGATGATCCTTAAGGTCCCTTCCAACCCAACCCATTCTGTGATTCCATGATTCTGTACTGAATTACCTCTTCCACAACATAACGCCACGACGTGTTCAGCGAAAGGAAATGGGCAGGAGCGGGAGCGGGTGAGGGAGAGAGGAGGCAGAGGGACTTGCCCAGCATCTGAACCCTCGTGAGCGACTGACAGGGGCTGCATCACCGCAGCCACCGACTTGTGCTGCTCCTCAGCGACCGTGAAAACCCAAGCGTCCTCAGCAGCCCGCAGCTCGTCACGCACCTGAGCTCTGCCTCTCCATGGCTACAGCTACAAGCACAAAACCTTCTGGCTGCCGGATTCTTACAGCACCGGGGTGCCGGGACACCTGCCCGGGGCAGAGGCACAGCGATGCCGAAGGGGGATCCAACAGCAGCTCCGCGACGGCCCCGTGTGCCCCCCGGGACCGCCGGTGCCCCCGCGGGACATCCCCGGGCCGGCTCCTCCCGCCCCCCGCCCGTCCCCGGCCCCGGCCCCGCTCCTACCTCCAGCAGCTGGACGTAGCTGGCCGGGAACCAGCCTCGCAGCCCGTCCTCCTTCTGCCCTTCCCACCAGCCGCCGTCTGGCACCTGCAGCACCGTGATCAGCTCACCCGCGGCGAAGCGCAGCCCTTGCCGGTGCC
>VXBN01009626.1:818677-873027 GCA_013397395.1 Sinosuthora webbiana
ACATACATATATATATATTTAAATCAGATTTCTCACAGCTTCACCTTAAGGTTGGCTAAATATATCAGTTACACACACGCACACCGGGTTACTTGAAGAAAGTAATGGATATCTGCTGGATTCACAGAAGTCTTTATCAGGAGGGAGCCTGCTGCAGTTCGGGTCAGGAACCTCATTTCTCTGATTTCTAAATTCAGAAAGAGGAAGATAATGTAGAGGGTATTGGAGCAACTGAGTTATTTGTCACCTTGTTTCAGGTCTGTGGCTACTGCAATCGTTCTGCCATTTTATAATGAAGAAGTAATATCTCCCAATTGTGCTGAAAGACCTGGATTCTTAGAGCTGATTGTATGTGGTCTGACCCCTGTGAGGCACAAAAAGGACTTGCAAAATGCACTGGTTTTGAATGTGTGCCAATTCCTGGCCTTTCTTTATGAGGACACGCCAGTGAAAGAGTGGGAGCAATGCTGCTGTGGCTGTTTGGGCAGTGACCTCTGTGACACCACACCTGCACAGGAAGGGTCCCTTCTCTGCAGCCTCCCAACTCACCTGGCCTTCCATGTCCCGGCTTTTGGCTCTCAGCTTGTTCACCTGCCCCTCAGCAATGTCAGCTCGCTCCTTTGCCTCCTCCAGCTCGTGCTGGGCCTTGCGGCATCGGGAGAGATTGATGTTTGCCTGCTCCTCCTGGAAGTCAGACACATTGTGTCAGCACTGGCACAAGTGGCACTGTCACCACTGACACCTGTGGCCGTGCCATAGTGACATCACCTGTGCTGGCCTCACAGGTACAGCCCTGCACTGCCAATACTCTGTGTGTTTATGTCTGAATGGAGGGCAGAACAATTACCCCACTCAGTTCCAGGTGGGAAAATTGGCTTGTGTGGCTCCAAAAGTGCTCCAGTTCCAGGATAACCACAGCTATGCCCGCTCTATTGTGAGCCATACTAAAGAATATTCAAAGGGAGTGGCCTTAGCTGCCCCGTCAAGCTCAGTATTCAATTATTTTAATGATCTAGGGAGCCCACCTTTCAGAAATCTCCACCCAGGCCCTACTCCACTCACAGCTTCCTCAGCCTGTTTCTTGTACGCTTTCACTTTTAACTGCAGCTTGTCCACCAGGTCCTGGAGCCGAAGAATATTTTTCTTATCTTCTTCAGACTGTAGGAAGTGAAAATGGAGTCAGCCTTGGCAGATGAACTGAGGTGATCCGTGTAGGAGGGCAGAGGATTTGCAGTACCTGGTAAGTGAGCTCCTTCAGCCTCCGTTCGTACTTGCGAGCTCCCTTCAGGGATTCTATCCCTCGTTTCTGCTCAGAGTGAAGCTCATTTTCGAGCTCATTAATCTGAAACACAGAATCGCAGCAAAGATGGCAAGAATGGCTGCTGGTCCTGCTGCCATACAGCTCTAATGAAGCCCAAATTTTTTTCTGTTTTAAGTTTTTTCTTCTGTTGCACATTCAACAGCTCCTGAAGTCTGTCCGTTACCAGTTCCAATTTCATCCCCACGTAAATACGACTTAAATTATGTTTCCCTAGACAGAATTACCATCTATGTCTCCCTGCTGTCCATCTGCCCCCATTTCTGCCCACTCAGTTTTTTTGAGGTCACTCTCAAGTTCATCACCCACAGTGCAATGTTTGGCTGCTCAGCAGAGCTCTCATCAAACCTGGGGCTCTCCCTGTTTTCACCCTCCCAAGTGGTTCCATCAACCAAGGCCCAGTCAGAAACTTCACCCCAATCTACCCAAATCTTCACCATACCCTGGCCTCCAGCTTCTGGAGTTGCTTCTTCCCTCCCTTCAGTGCCAGCTGCTCGGCCTCTTCCAGACGAAGCTGCAGGTCCTTCACTGTCTGTTCCAGATTCTTCTTCATCCTCTCCAGGTGGGCACTGGTGTCCTGCTCCTTCTTCAGCTCTTCTGCCATCATGGCTGCCTGGTTGTGGTGCACAATTACGTTACAAATATCCCCATCCCAGCAGTTCTGGGGCCCTGGTGTTACACCCAGCTTCACACTGGGGAGTGACTCTGCACATTCTCAGTGCCCATGGCCTTGCTAAGGCTCTGTCATATAAACACCATCACTCTGTCTCAAAGTCTGTATTTCTAAAACTGCTTCACCTCAGAGAACAGACAGGGTTGATATAAAGAAAAAAAACAATCAAGGCGTGCAAATGGCTCGGTACCATAGTTCTGGGTTTTAAGTCAGTCAAAATTGAACTATCTTGAAGTATTACCAGCTAGCACTCTGCATCCTGGGCTTCCTCATGACTTTGAGTGTCTGGCTGTTTGGTGCTGAGATTTGCCAGAGTCAGACTTCTAAGCAGTTTTTGCCAGTGAGATGACCCTGAGTACCTCAAACTGCACTGAAAAGCTTGTGCCTGCTGAGGTCCTCAGAAGCTGGGATAGATAGCTGTCACCAGTGTGGCAGAGCAGAGAGGTCAGGGATCCTGCACCACTGCAGGATCAAACACTGCTGGATCAGGACTTGATGCATTAGTGTCACCATTTTCTGTTTAATCTTCCTATACCTTTCCTAGATGGTCCTGGGTATTGTTACTTCTGATAACGTGGAATCCAAAGTCTCATTTAAATGAAGCATTTATATTCTCTCTTTTTCTTTCTTGCACGTCTAGCATTTGTATAGAATTGTGTATGATTTTAGTCCTAATTTCTGCTTTTCTGTGCTGTGTCTAGACAGGCCTTTGTTTCAAACTACTCCTTTTCTATTACAGTTTTGCCACCATCTGTTCTATCCTGCCTATTACATTTACTCTGGAAGCAAAAGTGAATGGCTTTGGAGAAAGGGGAGAGAGAATAGCTCTTCAATAGACAGAGCTATCAGGACATGAGGACCCTTTCTGGAGGGGTCTTCTGTGACAAGCTGTAGGGCAATGGCTGCATGAGGCCCATGTGAGGGGGACTGTGTGTCACAGATGTTTTCTGAAGAACTGGTTCTCCTCCATCTGATGCCTTTCTAAAATGTAAAAGTGGCAGTACAAAACGGGAGGGAGGCGAGCAAGAGGACTCACATCTGTGATTGCTTTCTTCGCTTTCTCCTCTGCATTTCTGGCTTCCTGAATGCTGTCCTCAACTTCGGTCTGCAAATGAGTTATGTCCACTTCCAGCCTCTTCTTGGTGTTGATGAGGCTTGTGTTCTGTTGGGGCAGCCAGCAGACAGGTCATTCCCACCCGGTTTGTGCCACTCCCGCCCCGTTTGTGCCACTCCCACAGGCCTGTAGGAACCTCCTGTACCAGGAGGTGCCAAATACCTGTGAGTGGAGCAGCTGCACTCTCTCACTGGCATCCGTCAGCTCCTGCTCAGAAACCCTGCGGGCTCGCTCGGTCTGCTCCATGGCAGCTCTCATCTCCTCCATTTCTGTTGTCATCAGGCTGTTCCTACGCTCTACTATAGCCAGCTGCTCCTTCAGGTCATCGTTCTCTCTCATGGCATCATCTAAATGGAGCTGGGAATCCTTAAAAGGGTGAAAGCAGCTTTGGTGAGACCCAGAAGCCAGCAGAGGGAATGGAAAAGGCCCATGGGACAGTAGCCTTGTGGCCCCTACCTTGAGCTGCCCTTGCACAGCTTTGAGGTGCTTCTGTGTCTCTGCCACCTGGCAGTTGGCGTGGCTCAGCTGTATTTCCATGTCGTTCAGGTCTCCTTCCATCTTCTTCTTCAGCCTCAAAGCATCATTTCTGCTCCTGACCTCGGCATCCAGCATGGTTTGCATGGACTCTAACACCCTCTGGTGATTCCTCTTCAGCTGCTGAATTTCCTCGTCTTTCTCTGCAGTCCTTCTGTCGACATCGGACTTCACCTGGTTCAGCTCCAGCTGAACACGTAAGATTTTCCCCTCTTCGTGCTCTAAGGAGCCCTGTCAGGGTTGAAACGTTGTGATTTGTCTCTGTAGTGTCCATTGCTGGGAAATGCCCATGCAGAAATGTGACCCTTTGCAGCTGGGAGGGCAGGTGTATTTGCCTTATCTTTAGAGAAGACCAAGCACTGAAAAAGCTGACTGCTATTCCATACTCAGTGTACCCCAGCAGGATATTAAATGCTAATTTAGGAATAATATTCCTTAGGAAAATGCCTCAGATCCCACAAGGTCTGGGCACTGAGGGCTGTGGTGACAGTGGAGAGCCAGTGTCCTGTGAACTGGCTCCTCTTTGAACATGTTACTGACCCCTGTTCATTCAAAGCAGTGGAACTGAAGAAATACTGCCTCAGTTCTCTTCAGCATTCAGCTTGCTTTGAGCAGGAGGTGACATTGAGAAAACCTTTAAGAATGGATTTGACCTTCTCTGGAAACATGCTTTCTTAATCTGACTAGAAAACAGAACTGTCAGAGTTTTGAAATGCTGGTGACTTTTCTTCAGCCTTCCTTGGGAGCAAATTCAAACAGATGGTGCAAAATGAGCTCAATTTTAGACTGGGGCTGAGGGGGTTTTGTGCATGATAGCACAGCAAGGAATGCCACATTGGTATGGCAGGAGAGCAGTCCCTGTGCTTTTTGGTCTGTCTGTGCTGTCTTACTGCACTTTTGGGACAGTTTCAGCAGAAGCAGGAATATAAAACATATCCCCAAATTTTCCATTCTTGATTTCTCTAAAAGCAAGCCCCTGACTGAGGACACTTGCCTCTGCTTCTTCTAATGCTGCTTGTAGGTCACACTTTTCTTGCTCAATTTGCTTCTTTGCTTTCTCCAGCCCATGATTTGCTTTCCCGGACTCAGCAATCTGTTCAGTCAGATCAGAAATTTCCTCTGCAAGCAGAAAACACATACTCAGCTCCTCTCAGACAGTGTGATCAGTGGCACCTGCAATTGCTCTTTGGCAATGGGAGTGACAAAAGAGACTCTGGTGTAATGGGATGTAACAGTGAGAGGAAATAATACATCTTGTCTGGTGTGCAATCTTTATTTCTGATAACCTGCACATCCCAAGTTCAGTGTGCAATTTGAAAAGGAGAGGGACCAACTGGAGTGAGCTCAGAAAATAATGTCAGCTTCCTCTGGGTAGTGAAATTACATCTCCAGAGACAATCATGTTTGACTGATTTCTTTATGCTTAGGTAATCCCCAGTGATCATTCAGTTCACAAAAAGGATCCGAGTTGTATTTCCTTTCTATAGTTAGTTTGCTTATTAAATGCCAATCCATTGTGCCACAGCTGCACGATCCTCCAATAATCAGGAGACAGACAACAGCCCTCCAGATTTTTTCTAGTGGCAGTTACTGAAGCAATCTGAAAAAAAACCCTGAGCATCATCATAATTTCTGTCTATTCAGTTAACTTGGTCCTTATCCATGCACAGGGGGGATGATGATGGTGTGAAGAAGGGGGAGCATCCTGAGGAAGCAGGATGCTGTAGAGATCCAAGTGCATGCTTGCAGGTGACTTTATAATCAGCTAAACAAGGAAAGAAAGTCACCACCTCTGTGGGAAAACCGTAAAGAACAAAACCCTGGGAAAAGGCAGAGCTCCGGTAGTCCAGAAATGTGGAAACATCTGAGGGCTCAGGGTGAATCTAAGCTGACAGGGACGTGAACTCACGCTGGAGGTTCTTGTTCTCCCGTCTGACAGTCTCAGCCTGGTCCAGCATTTCCTCATAGGCGTTCTTCATCCGGAAGATCTCGGTGCTGAGAGAGCGAGACTCCTTCTGGGCAGCCTCCAGCTCAGACTGGCTCTCCTGGTACTTCTGCTTCCATTCTGCCAGGATCTGGGGTGACAGGAGAAGAGTGACCCACTCTGAACCGCTCCATCTCTGCACCTTTATGTGACAGGAACCCAAGAGGCCTGGCCTATCTGAACAGTCTTTGGACTGTTCTCTGCCTGTGACATTCAACTCCCTGTGATGCATAATCTGGTTGTTTTGGTGGGATCTACTTAAATCTGCCTCTTCAACCAACACTAGTGCATGCCCCAAGCTGTCAGGGAGGAGTTTGGTTTGACACCAACCTGAACATAATGGGGTTGGTCTGAATAAGGATGTGTGAGTCTTTATAGTGTTGCAGGAGCCAGTGGTGCTGGACTAAGCCCACCAAGAAAGGTCATTCTCTACCAATTCTCTCCTCAGTTTGATACCATGGGCCTGTAAGACTCTTTTTTAGCACAATCTTATCACACACAAGGGTAGGCCAAGACACAGGGCTGTGCAGCATCACTTGGTCCAACAGTGCAGATTCTTTTAAATGTTAGTAAGGGTTAGTAAGGGCAGTGAAGGCTGGAACTTTACATGAGTCTGAGGCTCTGCCTAACCCTGAGGTTGGACTGGCAGACTAGCACCAGTTCTTGTTAGCTTGCATGTGAGTACTCAGCCTGACCAGTCTCCCTTGTGAAGACTTCATGCTTTTCAAAACTATCAGAAGGCTGCTTCATTATTTTCTGTGGTCACCTGGGGTTACTTACACAGTGACTTTATCATATGTCCCACTATGGGATCCTTACCATAACTTTGCTTTGAGTCCAGAACTTGGATAATTTCAGAATTTGTCCTGTCCTATCAAATATCTAATGATGTTTAGGTCTGGCATGGTCTTTTGGACAAACCTTGTCAAAATTCCTCTGCTTTTTATCGAATGCTGCACAGACTGCATGTGACCTCTCCACGTCAACCATGAGGTCGTCCACTTCCCCCTGCAGCTTCTGCTTTGTCTTCTCCAGTGAAGCACACTTTGCATTGACAGCCTCAATCTGCTCCTCTGATTCCTGCAGGCGCTGGGCCAGCTTCTTCCTGCAGGATGGGACATTCAGCACTGAGAAAAAGAAAATTCTGGCCTTTTCAGAAAATGGAAGTGAAAGGAGCTTGGAATGGGCAAGATGGGCAGAGAGAGAAATATATAATGCTGTGATGCCAGGAGCCTGGGGTGGCAGAGCACTCTGAAGTGGTGCATAGACTGGGAGAGTATGCACCCAAATATGAACTGTACCAATGTGGAGAGGGACCAAAAATATGCTTTCAATACAGACACTGTAAAGAATGTTCTCTTTCAACTACTATGATTAATTCAAAGCACTATAATTCTCCTTTTTGTAGGCATCCCTAAGTCTCCACCCCTACTTCTCTTTGAAATATCTGCTCACAGAAATCACAGAATTCATAGTATTCGCAGAATCACCAGGTTGGAAGAGACCTTCAAGATCATGGAGTCCAACCCAGCCCTAACACCTCAACTAAACCCTGGCACCCAGTGCCACATCCAGTCTGTTTTTTAAATGCACTCACTCCCCTTTTCACTTCCAATACATTAAAAAGCACACTGCTCTACATATTACCACTACAAACACATTCTGGTTTCCTTCAGTTCTTCACTCAGTTTGCTTAAACATCCTTCCACGTGCTCCAAGCCATCCCTCCACGTACTTGGCCTCCTCGAGCTCCTCCGTGCGCTGAATCGCGTCCGTCTCGTATTTGGTTCTCCACTGGGCCACTTCACTGTTGGCCTTGGACAGGGCTCGCTGCAGCTCCCCCTTGGCCTCCTGCTCCTCCTCATATTGTTCCCGGAGCAAGTCACAGTCGTGGCGTGCAGACTGCAGGGCGTGGGCCAGGGCGTTCTTGGCCTTGGGAGTTAAAATTAAACAGGTTGTCAGAACACGAGTAATTTGTGACTGGATATCTTCCCTGTGGCCTGATAAAATATTCATCTCTCCCTGTGCATGTGCTGCAGTTGCTAGAGGAACAGAAGGAGCAAAATGGATGACATTAGGGATTCTGTGTTTCAGGCTTGATGTTGTTAAACAGGGTCAGGTGCTTGCCCTTCTTGTCTGGGATAACACCTCCCAAACACATCTGCACCAGGTGTTTCAGGCAGAGGCAAAATAAATCCACCAACACACAAGGTGCAAGCACCCCTGCTCTGTTTCCTTTATTTGTCTGCTGCTGTTTGCTTTGCCTGTGGGCACAGAGCTGCTTTCCTTCACTTCTCTTGTGTTTTTGATCTTCAGAATGCATGATGAGAAGGGCTTAAACTGTCTTGCTAATTTAATTTTTAATGTCTCCTCTCTGTGTTGTATTCCAAGGCAAAGTACAAAATTTTCACTATTCTGATGTCTCTTCTCTGAGGAGAAATCTCATTTATTTTTTTGGCGCATTGCTTTATTTTAAAATTTGTTGTTCCAAGTGAAAGCAAGTCACCTTATTTTCTTCCTCTAGTTGTCTCTTCAGCTCTTCAGTCTGCTGAGTGAAAGTGTGTTTGCCTCGAGTTAACTGAGAGATCAAGGACTCCTTCTCCTCCAGTTGCCGAGTTAGTTCACCTAATGAGAAAAAGTTGATTTTTTTAGACAGAGATACAAGACATAATACGAGTGAATGAGAGCAGCTGGCCATGTGGAAAGTGATTACAAGATATAAGGTGGTAAATTGAAGGGAGAGTAGTAATTGCATTTCCACCAATAGGAAAAGCTGTTGAAGAGAAATGCTGTGCTGGCATTCAAAGAAAAGAAGACGAACGGACCACAAACTCATATGTTCATTTTGACTGACAGTACTCCTCCTGGTTTGGTTTTGTGTTTCCTTGGGTAACTTTCTATGACTGCCACCAGGAGGAGATTCTACATTCTGAGTTTTGTTCAGATCACCAAGTGATGAATATGTTACAAAACGCACGGGTTTTCCTGGAGCGTATTTAAGTACTTGACACTAGAGGTTACATGTCATCAAGGCACGTACCATTCTCAGTCTGGAGGCGTGTTTTCTGTGTGTTCAGATCATTAATTAGCCTCACATGTTCATCATCTTTGGCTCTGACTTCACTGAACTGGTCTTCAAGCGCTCGGCACATTTTTTCCAGATTGCTCTGCGAAGAGACAGAAAACAAAACCCTCAGTTCATCCAGTGGTTCAGAAGAACAACGCTAATGAGAAATATTTCTTCCTGAGCAACAACCTTGGCTTTGGAGACAGACTCCACATTGCTGGCCAAGTCATCAATCTCCATCTTCAGCTCGCTCTTCTCCTTCTCCAGCTTCTGCTTCACGCGTTGCAGGTTGTCGATCTGCTCCCCCAGCTCAGCTGTGCTGTCCGCGTGCTTCTTGCGCAGGGCGGCAGCCGTGGCTTCGTGCTGCAGCGTGGCCTCTTCCAGGTCACGCCGCATCTTCTGGAATTCTGCCTCACGCTTCTTGTTCATCTCAACCTGAGCTGCTGTGGCCCCTCCTGCCTCTTCCAGGCGCTCGCTGATCTCCTCCAGCTCCCTGGTCAGGTCGACTCTCTGCTTTTCAGACTTGGCACGGATGGCGCGTTCGGCCTCAATTTCCTCCTCCAGCTCCTCAATGCGAGCCTGTGAGAGTTAATTGGTTGAAAGAGGAATGGACAGATTTAAAATTATCACTAAGGAATAAAGAGCTTTGAGATGAACAATCCATGGGGTAATAGCAATGAGGAGAGCTGTCTTCCTGGTTTTGCATTTAGAAGGTGATATTCGTCGCGGTCATGACATATTAAGTCACATTCTATTGTTTTCTTAGAAAAGTGATTCTCAGTGGCTGCACATATGTGGCATTTTCAAAGCCTGCCACAATGCTCATGTTAGGAATTTCCTACATAGTCATTTAAGATTAGAGGCCAGAGTTTCTGCAAAAGTGCCCTGAGATGGGAACAGCACCCAGAGTCCCATATTAATGGTTTTATTCATGTGAGGGAAAATATTTCTGTAGAATGGTCTAAGAATAAATACCTATTAATTCTAAGAAATTTGTGCTTGCCAATAAAATTATTAATAACTCATAGACTTTACCTGAATCTCCTTAATTTTCTTTTGCAGCTGAGAACTTTGAGCCTGCTCATCTTCAATTTTAGTTTGCAGCTGGCTAATTTCAAAATCCTTTCTGTTAAAGAACAAGAGGGCAAATTCAATATGATTAAGATAAAACATGAATTTCAGAATTCAGAGCATAGGAAGTCAGTGTAATACTTTTTTAGCCTTTCATCCGTTTGTTGCTTATCATTTTCCAGATCCATGATGGAATCCTGAGACATTTTCAGATCACCCTCCAGTTTTCTTTTTGCTCTCTCAAGGTCCATTCGCAGCTTCTTCTCTTGTTCCAGAGATCCTTCGAGCTAAAGCACATAAAACATACTTTGAAGTACATAAATTTGAAACCTTGAAAGTAACTATTCTTGATCTAAAAATCTGAGTTGGAAATTGATGAATAGAGAAAATAATCAGGGCATCTCCATGTGTGCTGCACTCTCACTTTGAGACCAGAACTGCGTGGTGATTTAGTGTCAGGCATTGAGCTGTCCACAGCTTGGCTGTGCACAGTTGAAATACCAGTTTTTGAAAAAAACAGAAATTAAATTTTTCCAGTAGCTGCAGTTCCTAGCATATAAACTGCTAAATATACACAAATTCCCAGTATTTATAACTTCCTGGAGTATGTACATACACAAATAACTCTGCAGCAAGCTTCAAACAGTCACAGGTTTCCTGCTTCAGCTAGTGGGTTAAATCAGATCACTAAAGTCTACAGTGCTGAAGTACCTCAATATGAACATGAAAGATGTTCTGGATTCCACAATTTCCTGTCAATTAACAGCAGCTTATTGGCTGAAATTATTAGAGCTGGCTTGTCTGCTGTAGGTGTTGCTTATACTCCAAACTACAGATTTCTAGTCTACTGTAATCTGTCACAGTGAATATATTATACACAACCCAAAACCTTCCACTTACATCATCCACTTGCTGCTCCAGTTTGGTCTTGGCTTTGGTGAGGGTGCTGACTTTGTCCTCCTCGACTTGCAAGTCATCCAGTGTCTGCTGGTGGGCTTCCTGGAGGGCCTTTTTCTCCTTGGTGAGTTTAGAAATATTTTCATCCAGAGCTGCCATCTCCTCGGTGAGATTCTTCACCTGCCAGACAGTCAGCACCCATCCCATGAGGGGACGCCTTGAGAAACGGCAGGCTGAGAACACAGTGGCTGCATCCTTGCAAAACCTTGCATGGGTGCAGTCAAAATGCTCTCAGCAGAATGTTTGTATTGATTGCAATGTGTGCAGCAGCACATATCCTGCCTGAGAGTCTCACCTCTCTGGTCCTGCAATGGTGGGAATTCTTGCTTCAGTTGTTTTTGATCCCCACCCCTATCCTACTAAATTTCATAGTGAAACATGCTACATATTCATTTGGCTCTGAAAGTTTTTCCCACTGGGATTTACAAAAGCCCTCTGAGTTGCTCTTGCTCAAGGAATGTCTTTCTTGCATATATTTGCTATGAAAACAGCTGTAATTTCTCAGCCAGTCAGGTTCTTTAAAAAGAGTTGATCAAGTGTTAAGCATCAGCAAAAATATGTTAAGTTTTCCCTAAAAGTGAAACAAACCAGGATAACATGACAAAGAACCTTAACAGAAAAAAAATCTGTCAGCCGACTGATTAAGTGAAAATAACTCTCTCCTATACATTGGACACATCTCATTTCTATTCATAGAACTTATAAGTGGCTACATTTTTCCACAAAACTGACAAGCTGTGTGGGAGCATTGCCTGGGGAAGAATAATTCCCTGATTGCTCTGTCACCTTATTCTCTGTTGCATGCTTCTCCTTTTCCACTTTGGCCAGAGTCATTTCAAGATCATCAATATCTTTCTTCAGCTCCGAGCACTCATCCTCAAGTTTCCTCTTCTTGGCTGTCAGTTCAGCATTTGTCTCCTCTTCATCCTCCAGCCTTTCATTTAGTTCTTTAATTTTAGCTTCTAGCTGGATTTTACTTTTAATGAGCCCTTCACATCTCTCTTCAGCATCAGCTAGATTTTCACTCTCCTATCAGAACACATTGAAGGCACATTATATTCATCATAAAAATGACAAAAGACAGTTAATACCCTTGGTGAGTGAAACAATACAGGTTTCTTTGAAACTCAACTGATTTGAAAGCAAGTGACAAGTCCACTTGCACCAGGCTGCTCTTGCCCATGTAATATTTTATTACCTTTTAGAACCTGACAGGTGCAATTTCAATCTCTGTTCTGCAGTATTCCATAGAGAAAAGCAGTTTCCACTGTTTCAGTTCTGCCTCTGACAGAAAAGCACCATTGCCCTGGCTCCATGTTATGTGGAAACAGCTTATATTTCATCCAGAATCAGACACCACTGTGAGGAGCACGTTATATACACCGTGGAATGTCTGATTCTTCCACTGGTGATAGTGTTGGAACTTCCTGGATTCTTACTGGTGTCAATGTTTGGTGTGTGCTTTGCAACTTGCTTAGGTGTAAGGGACAAGACCAGACATAAAGCAGTGGACGCTTTGTCCCCTTTATATGCCTGATTATAGAGGACTATGGAAGAGAGGAGGAAAAGAGCAGCAGAGTAAGAGGAACTGGGGTGAATCTGAAAATGGAGGTGACTCACAGACTGAACCTGGAGCTGCAGGTCATTTTTCTCTTGCAACAGGGTCACCATTTTCTCCTCCAGCTCCTTCCGCTTTGCCTCAGACTTAGCAAGCTCTTCCTTGGTTTTCTCAAACTCTTCCTTCATGTTGGCCATTTCCTTCTCAGACTCTGCACTCTTCAGCAAGGGCTTGATCTTGAAGAACAGCTTCATCCATGGCCAGTGCTTGACGTTCATGAATGAACGAACGTTGTACTGGATGATATAAATTGATTCTCTGAAAACACACGAAACCAGTTTATGAGGGTGGTGAGACTTGAGCTGGAAACATACTCTGTTTATTTCCCACACAGCAGCAGCATTTATCCCAAGAACTTTTGCATGAGACTTTTTCCCCTCATCTCCCTTGCTTTTATTAAAGAGTTATTTTGAGGCCCTAACTGCAGAATGGCTGGTTCACTAGCTTGAATAATATCTGTTGTCTGAAAATATGAGGAAGAAATGCTACCAAACAGACAGACTTGTCTGGTATAGTGACTGCGAATCTCTGAGACTTTCCTCAGTCTCAAGGGAAATACAAGTGCTCAGGTAAATACTGAGAGAGAAAAGGTTCCTTGTTAAATACTATATATTATATATATATATATATAATATTGTGGTCCACCTGCATGGTCCCATTGTGAAACAGGTGCTGCCAGAATTTGTGAGACTGTCAGGAGGAAGCTGATTTTTTGTACTTGCTCTGTTCCCCAATACCAGGGGCAGCTTTTTGCCTGAGACCTATTTATGGACCTTTGGTCTGACACAGTGCAGTTGCTGGTGTTTTCTTACATTACCTTCTTTCATTCATCTTTTTGAATTCAGTTCTCATGAGGTACCCTCTGCACATGGCTTGCGTACGAGTGATGACGCTCACGAGCTTCTCATCTCTCATCTCTTCCAGGAGTCCCAGGAGACCTGCCTTGAAGAACACCTAGAACATAAAAAAGGGCCAAACAGCTCGAGGTTTAGGCAGATACATGGCCATTGACAGCTGATGTGGAGTAGTACAAGGTAGTTTAAGAAAAATGCCTGCAGGGGAGAGGTTTAAGACCTAGAAAAATTTTCTGTCAGTATTCAAATCCTCAATGTTCCTGTGATTCATGACAAGTCACTCTGTGTATGATCTAATCATATTGCTGCAGTGTTATTTGATGTCTGCTCCAGTGTAGTTTATAGAGAACTCAGCTCATCTCTGGCAGTGTCCAAGGCCAGGCTGAACAGGGCTTGGAGCAGCCTGGGATAGGGGAAGGTGTCCCTGCCCAGGGCAGTGTGGTTGGAATCAAATTATCTTTAAGGTCCCTTCCAACCCAAACCATTCTGTGGTTCTGTGACTCTGTGTCCGTTCAGTAATGTAGGCAATGGGTTTGTGTCAGTGAGCTCACTGACTGGGTTGTGCTGAACAAAGAACAGTGTCTCACCTAACACTGCTGTGGATATGGAAGACAGACTTTCTGTGCTTAAATCCCCTGAATAGTAGGACTATCCAAACTTGTCTGAGCCCGTGTAACCTGCACTGATATAAATATGTTCAGCTGGCCATGAGAAAGAAGCAGCAGAAAATCTAATTGCAGCCATGCCGGGTCATTCAGGCAGTATGGTGTTCCTGGGCTGGCAGTGCTGCCCCTCACACAAGAACCACACAAATTGTCTGTAACTCTTTGTTGCTAGTCGTGTACTCTGGTTATAATCATCATGAGGGCTGATTTAGTATGCCAGAAATACTTCCAACAACAACAAAAAAATATTTTGCTTAATTATACCCTTCCACAAGGACTTTACCTTGGTGTGCCCAAATTTATATTGGTTGTGGTCAACATCAATGGAGGAAAGAAGCTTTTCCGAAGCCTTTTTGCTGTCAATGAATTGGCCTTCTGGAATGGCTGAGGCATTAAGGATCTTGTACCTGTGGTGAGGAAAATAGGATCCACTGCATATCATGAAATGCAGGAACATTGAGGTGTCTGAAAGCAGCTGAATGTGTCATCTGAAATCCAGACAGTGTTGTCTGGTTGAACAAAGCATGGTGAAAAGGGGACACATCTACTCCTCAGAGGAATCTGTTGGTTGTGTAACAACACAGTGTGCTGTTACATACAAAACTCTGGCACATACTTAAGAGTCTCTGCAGGAATTAGGAACATGTCAACCTCTTCTCAGCTCGTTTCACTGATCAGAGGAATGCCACTCAAATTAGAGCAGAAGATTAATTAAAACTACCCACAAAGGTCAGCTGTGTTCCAAAGGGAATGCAGACCTCGCACAGCTCAGTCTCTACAAGCTGTACCACTGAATGCTTGAGTGGATTGAAAAATGACATGGTATTAATGTGGAAGTGCTAACAGCAGTCTTAGCGTTTTGCAAGGTAGACAAATGATTAAGGTAATCCTGTGTCATTGTACAGGATCATCTAATCCTTCCAAAGGGGTTCCTTCAGGTACATCAGTGTGGATGTGTGACTGTACACTGGGCCACTTCCTATTCTCAAGTCTACCTTGAAAAAGAATATGTAAAATCATGACAGTGATAATAGTGCAGTGACTTTATTCTCTATTTTTGGCTTCCATTATCATTCCTAAAGCACTTTGTGGTTCTGGACCATGGCCATTATGGATGGATTCCCTCATCTGTCACTTCAGATTAAAATTTGACAACTGAGACCAGCTAATCCCTTACTGAACATCAGGTTGCAGGACATTTTCAGAGAGACCTTGGGTCCTTATCACATCAGTGTAGCATGGAAGATGCTACATTTAACTATAACAGCAGACAGTTCTGATTTAGCACTCTATGGCAACTGAAGCAGCTTAGTTGTCTCCCTGTTCAAGATGAAGAAAACAAGGCACAAGATGCAGGCCAGAGACAGAGCACTCACTGTGAGGAGGCTTGTGTGGATTGACTTTGTGCTCTGGAAGACTTCAAAGAGCAGTCTATAATGGCACCTTACTCATTACACTGCGAGTGTTTTGCAACTCTTTGAATCACCAGGCGTTGGCCAAGTTTAGAAATTGTGCTGGTTCTGGTGTATTGAGAAATCTCTGGTCTGGTCAGAGAGGAAAACCCTGGAGTGACCCCAGAACAGTGTTAATGACTTGGTTCCCTGCAGTGCCTCTAATCTGGTCTGACTGGGAAGGTGTCTCTCCGTGGTGTCACCAGACATGTCACCTGAGCTGTGTGCTTACTGAGGCCTTTTCCTAACAGACAGTGAGTAATAACCGAGGACCTACCGTTGCTTAAAGTCTGCATAAAGGATTCTGCTTGGAAAACCCTTCCTGCAAATTCGGATGCCTTCTAGGACCCCATTGCACCGCAGCTGATGCATCACCAGGTAATGGTCCATTACACCTTAAACAAAATACATCCATTGATTCAGTTTTTATCCCAAGGAATCTTCATATGTATTAGCATTTCAGAATTCCTTCCTTTTCTTTTTTTTTTTTTTCTTTTAATCAAGCAGCTCTTGATTAAAGGTGCAGGAAGTGCAGACAGAACATGCCTTCAATTCATATAAATTCTGGAGAGTTGCATCAGTGAATTTTACTAATGCAATGCAAGGGCTAGTAGTGCTTGTGAAAAGCCATCAGGCCACATTTCTCAAAGAATGGCAGGATGGTGCTTTAGGAGACCAGCTGAAAATCTGCAGCAGCATCAGCCTCCTCACTGGATGCAGGCAAAGTTGGCACAGTGTGGTGCAGTGCCATCCAGACAAGGGATTTTCTAATGCTGTTACCCACAGCAGACACTTTTATCAGCTGTAATCAAACCCATCTTTATCACCCTCAGTTCTGTGCAAATATTAAGCAAAGATGGGCAACTTGTGGACCATGTAATGCTCAAATTGTTTTGCTTACAGTAAACACAAAAGAGTTTCCCTTGTTACTGTCTTGCAGGTCAACCCCCAAAAGGACTTCAAGTGCAGAGGGAGCATGTGAAGGAAGGTGCTTCCACGTTTGGGAAGTTGCTGTGGAAGCTTAACAGACTAATTCCTGTCAGTCCCATGCCTTCAGAATACAAGGGTGGACTTACCAGGCGTCTTGGTCTCGTTAGGAATCAGGCAACGCACGAAGTGAGGATGGGTGCTTCTCAGGTTAGTCATCAGCTTGTTCAGGTTTTCCTGTGATGAAATGAAACAAGCTTCAAGCCACAAAGCTTTTGCATTCTTATTTTAATTCAGGGAGTTATAGAATCACAGAAGGGTCTGCTTTGGAAGAGGCCTTCAAAGGTCATCAAGCCCAGCACCCCTGTCCTACTTCCACTACCCCAGATTTCTCCAAACCCTGTCCAACCTGGCCATGGACACTTCCAGGGATGGGGCAGCCACAGCTTCCCTGGGCACCCTGTGCCAGGGCCTCCCCACCCTCAGGGTGAAAAAATATTTTTCTTATATCCAATTTAAATCTACCCTCTTCCAGTTTAAAATCATTGCCTTTTGTCCTGTCATTACAGGCCCTGGTAAAAAGTATTTCTCTGTCTTTCTGATAAGCCCCCTTTTATATTTTGACAAACCAGAACAAGGTGTGCCTGGAGTCTTCTCTTCCCCGGGCTGAGCAACCCCAACTCTCAGCTGTTTTTACAGGATAGGTGTTCCAGCCCTCAGACCATTTTGGGGAAGCATGGCTCATGCAAAAAGAAATTCACATACCCTGAACACAGCAGACACTGTCTGGAAAGAGCCCCCCTTCTTCTTAGCACCCTTCTTGCCACCACCACCACCAGCACTATCACCTTGGAAGAAGTAGGTGAGAAGTGAACAGTTAGAATGTGCAGTACAAGATGCACACAAGAGCAAGGTCACCTCAGGGGCTGGTAGCCTTGAGTACACCACTGAGAGGAGAAGCAGAAGTAGGCTTTAGTTGATTTTTGCCTTATTGGCCATCACTGAAAAAGCACTTACCTGTGTCTCCACCAGAATAGTTAGAAAAAAGGAAGGACAGCAGCTTTAAGGATGATTTCTGATACAGCCCCACAACAGTTTCATTCAGAGGGTCCTTGTTCTTGTCAAGCCAGCCAGAGATGTTGTAGTCCACTGTGCCAGCGTAGTGCACCAGGGAGAAGTGGGCCTCAGCCTTGCCTTTGCCAGGCTTGGGCTTCTGGAAGCTGCTGCACTTGCCCAGGTGCTGGTCATAGAGCTTGTTCTTGAAAGAGGTGTCAGTTGCCTTGGGGAACATGCACTCCTCTTCCAGGATGGAGAAGATGCCCATGGGCTGGCAGAAATATGAACACATAAAGAAAGTAAGTGGTGGGGACGGGAGCCATTACTGCTCCTCACTGCTCCCCTCACTGCTTAAAGGCAGTTGTTAAAATCATCAATTTAACACTCTGTACACATTCTCCCCTCCACCCCAGCCACGTTGTTCAGGAAACCATTGTTTGTGCAGAGACAGCCTGTTGCTCCAAAAGCTTTGGATTTATAAGCTGCCTATTTTGACGTGAGAATGCAATTCAACACTAATGCGTCATTTTATCAAGAACAACTGAACTAAAAGAAATTATCATAAAAGAAATGCACTCTCCTACAATGAAAAGATTTTTTCCACCTTCTCAATGAGCTCAATGCAGGCAGCCAGGTCCATGCCAAAGTCAATGAACTCCCATTCAATTCCCTCCTTCTTGTACTCCTCCTGCTCCAGCACGAACATGTGGTGGTTGAAGAACTGTTGCAGTTTCTCATTGGTGAAGTTGATGCACAGCTGCTCCAGGCTGTTGAACTACAAATTCAAAATACCAAAAAAAATGCCAGTTAGTTTCAAGCAGCCCTCAGCAGGCAGGCATACCTGCAGTAACTCACATCAAAGATCTCAAAGCCAGCAATGTCCAGGACACCAATGAAATGCTGCCTGGGCTGTTTTGTATCCAGCTGTTGGTTGATGCGAATAACCATCCACAGGAACATCTTCTCATAGACTGACTTTGCCAGTGCACCCACTGAATTGTACACCTGTAAGAACCACAGCCATGGCAGTGACAAATGTTGAGTTAGCTTTAAAGTTGAAAGAACACTCTGAAGAAGTTGAAAAGCTGATGAGCTGTTTATGTACCTGTTGGACATTTTGTCCTTTGGTTACATATTCATTCCCGACTTTCACCCTGGGATAGCATAAAGCCTTGAGCAAATCAGCAGAATTCAGACCCATCAGGTAGCCAGCTTTGTCAGCCACTAGGATCAGAAACAGCAAACGAGTTCAGTAGAGATGAAGAAAAGTGTCCTGGTCCTCTGGGATGTTTCTGTCACATGAATTCTACTTTTGGCACAACTCAAATGCATCTATTATCAAGAGAAGCTGCTCTCCAGCCTCATGGAGAATATTCCCCTTGCTCCAGTGCTGGAGGCTGAGACCATATTTTGGGGAAATGCTGTCACACACTTTCTTTATTCCCTTATTCCCGTACCATTGCCTGGCATCTGATTTCAGCTTGCATGTGCCATTGAATGCTGGGCTACACAGAACCATAACCTGTTTTATTTAATGTTCTCATGAAGCAATGTCTCAGCTTCCACACAATCCTGTGTCTGTGCCTGAAGGGGTGCAGCAATGTTTAAGTTTTATGTCTTTCTGTTTCCTTGTAGAGCATAAATTAAATCACTGACTTTGTGAAACTTGTAGCAACCTTTAATAAAAATTACTTTCTGGAAAGGAAAATGAGTTCCAAGAGTTGGGCACTCTGTGGGGTGGGGTTGCTAGCTCTCTGCTGGTGCAGTTCACAAGCAAACTCTGCAATCAGCCCTACCTTCCGTGCCGTCGGGCTCCGCCTGCTCCTCCCGCTGCTTCTGCTTGAATTTCATGTTCCCGTAGTGCAAGACAGCCCCTGTCAGCTTGTATATCCCCACCTTCTCATCAGGGCTGAAGCCCAGGATGTCCACAGCATTCTGCAGAGGCAACAGGCAAGTTGGGAAAGCACAAAGGGTGAAGCACCAAGGGGCAGGTGGGGTTCCTGTCCCTGCCTGTGCTGTGTCCAGCACCATCCCAGACCTATGGTACTGGGTAGCAGAGCCCAGTGCTGGTCCTGGCTGGCCAGACTCCCCTGGCTGCAGCTGGACTGGCTGCAGAGCTGCTCTGCTCTGCTTTACTCTGCTCTACTCACGTCTGTGGCCAGCAGCTCCTCGCTGTCATCAATGCTGGCAACCGTGACTTCTCCTTGGCTCACGTAGAGGAAGTCATAGGGGTTGGTGGAGATAAGGAGGAGATCTGCAGGGGTGTGGGTCACCTTTAGTGGCACTGGGGAGGTCACAATGGGAAGAGGAAGCACTCACTGAGCCAAGCTCAGCACTGCTGGCACTCACCAATGAGCTCTGGCTTCTTGTTGGACATTATCTGGTAAAAAATGTGGTAGCTCCTTTCGCTAGACAGCTGAAAAGTGACTCTGGATTTCTCCAGGAGATCTAACCAAAAGAGAGGGGCTGTTAGTGTCCTGATAAATCTGAGGTTGCAAATGCATAAATTCTGCTTGCTCTGACTTGCTCCAACTCACAGGTTTCGATATCTGCAGAGGCCAGCTTGCCAGTTGGTCCAAAGTGAATCCTGATGAATTTCCCCTATCGAGCAGTGCAGATCAAACCATTGGTTATGACAATCAGTGAATGAGGCTTGCATTAAATGCCTTCATTCCAACAAATCTGAAATGAACTCACAAAGCGTGAGGAGTTGTCGTTCCTCACAGTCTTAGCATTGCCAAAAGCCTCCAGCAGTGGGTTGGCCTGGATGATCTGATCCTCCAGAGTTCCCTAGTCACACAAGAAAATGTTTCTTTATCACTTTGCTACTTATTAAATAATAAATATTACAAACGTGATATTACAGATAATTTTTTTTTTTTTACATCTCACACGTGATTTAAACCTAAAAATTAAGATTGGTTTGTGTCAGATGAAAGATGAGAGGCACTGTTTTGGTTAGTGCATCTCGGTGCCTGCAGTGCTCAGTGCAGCCTTGAACATGTTGGAGAGGAGAGGCACTGCCGTTCCCAGCGCCGTCTGCAGATGGCACAGCAGGTTTAAATTAGTTTTTGTTAGTCCATCATGAAGAAGGACCGCTAAAATTAAAGCAACCAAGTAGCACAGAAAGCGCTATATCTTTTTAAAAATAAAATATCCTAAATCGATGTATCTTTCCACTCTCTAAGTGATGAGGGAAGGGAAGGGAAGGGAAGGGAAGGGAAGGGAAGGGAAGGGAAGGCGGTGTGGAAGGACATGACAATTCTTTACACAAGTTCATTCTGGACTCCTGTCTACAGGCTGGGTGGAAAAGTGCTGGTGGCTGAGACCATATCTTGGGGAAATGCTGTCACACACTTCCTGTCTTCCCTTATTCCCGTACCCTTGCCTGGCATCTGATTTTAGCTTGCATGTGCCATTGAATGCTGGGCTACACAGAACCATAACCTGTTTTATTTAATGTTCTCATGAAGAGGAGCATACTAGTGTCACAGAGATTGGAATGCTAAAGAAATAGAGCATTCTGTGAATACTCAGAAGAGGGAAGAACAGATTATTGTCAGTCTGAGAGCCAGGTGATTTTCCTTCTATTCACACTTGGTCTGTACATGTCTCAGCTGTCTTGAAGCTTTTCTGAGATCAGTCCTGGCATAGTGAGCAGCTGATGAAAGCTGAGCCCAGGAGATTCTAACATGGTGCTGATGGAAACAGTGCCTGTGATGAACTTGCCTTGGCCATAACAACCCATCAATCACAGACACCTGCCTCTGAGGGAAAGAATATGCAGCCTTGGAATCTCCTTAAGCTCCACTATGCCCTTGGGTACTCAAATAACATGCTGACACATGTCACACGTTTTGATGAGCATCTCACAGGCTGTGGTGGCACACACTTGTGCCACAAGGGTGTTTGCTGCTTGCTCTGTGAGGGGAATGAAGCCTGTGCCTTGAAAATGCACCAGTGGGCTCAGATTGCAACAGCTGTGCTGCTCAGCGAAGGGACATCGAGGCATGCACTTTCTTTTCTGCAAGGATCCTTTCTGAGGTTACTTTCTGGCTGTCAGGCAAGTGGTCCCAGCTGTCCCAAATCCAGCTCTTTTCTCATGCTGCCCCTCTGGGCTGTTGTGTTGACCACAGACAGAAAAACCAGCCAGTGGAAACTTCTGAAATGATGCTTAAATTCAGCACAGCTGTTCTGGAGTCCAGAGTTCCTGCAGCTCCCCTGCCAGCAGGAATGAGCCAAGGGCCAGGAATGGCACAACCATGTGCCAGTGGGAACTGACTGCTCTCCTTTCATTCAGGTGCTGTGAACCTCAGAGGACACTGATGAATAGGTACACAGATGGACAGCCAGCACAGAGAAAACTGCTGTCTAACATTATCTTCCCCTCCCTGGTAAAGACTCCCCTGTGTAAACAGAGGCTTTCCTACACTGACAAAATGGTTTTATAAGTAAGAGTTCAGCAGATTCGAGGCTGGGCATCAGGAGTAAATGAGCAGAGAGGTGTGCTTGTGTTGTGCTTCCTGACCGTCTTCTCAGCTGCACAACACTTCCTGCCTTTAGGTAGTCCTGCAACCCCAAAATACACATTGGTACTTTCTCCTCAGCAGGCACAGGGTGGGCAAGCACTAGAAGGGGGAGCTGATGTCATACCTGCATTTTGCCGGGCTGTGGATCTTTCTTCTTCTCACCAGTGACTGCAATTGTTGCAAAGTACTGGATGACTCGCTTTGTGTTCACAGTCTTCCCTGCACCAGATTCTCCGCTGTTGAAACAAAAATATAAATTATTACAGGAAACAGGAAACCTCATCACTTTTCTGTCAGCTTTGTCACTCACACCAAAACATACTCACGTGATAAGGATTGACTGGTTGTGACGATCTGCAAACAAAATCACAGAAAGAGCTGCTCAAAGGAGATGTGGAGGGCATCAGCTCCTCAGACCCAACTAAGTGACTTCAAGGGAAAGAACTGTATTGTATCAGTATTTATCACTTTCTTACAAGATAAATGATGCATTAATACACGTTAGCGTGCATCTGGACTTTTTTTTTTTTTTGTACAGACAGGGATGAAGTATCCCAAAATTTAACTCAAGCAGTGATTCTTTACAAGGCTTCCCACTGCTATTTGTTTTCTTTTATGTATAGACCTTGGCGTAAATACTGTTTAATTATAATCAGATTATTTGCTGTGTTTCTCCTTTACCATTTCTTTAAACACCTTACAAGCCCTACAGCCAGCTACTGCTTTTCCTTCCTTATTTGATAACCCAGAGACCATTAAGATTTTTATGGTCTGATCTTGCTTTGTGCTGTAGGACTATGGGACCACTGAGTAGAACCTAAAATTCTTAGACCGAATAGCCAGCCCTACATATATCAGGTTTTTCCACTCTTGCCAAGTAACTCACCAGTCAGCATGAACTGATAGGCGTTGTCAGAGATGGAGAAGATGTGTGGAGGGGCCTCCTGGCGCTTCTTGCCTCGGTAGCCAGTCACCACCTCGGGGTTGTACACCGGCAGCCACTTGTAGGGGTTGACAGTGACGCAGAAGAGACCCGAGTAGGTCTGTGGGGAAGGGACACAGCACGTTGGCTTCCCCTGAGCCTGGCCCAGCAGCTCCTCAGGCTGCCCAAAGGAAGCTGCTGCTGCCACTTACGTAGATCATCCAGGCTGCGTAACGCTCTTTGAGGTTGTACAGCACAGCGGGTTCGTGCAGGTGGGTCATCATGGCCATGTCCTCGATTTTATCAAATTTGGGAGGGTTCATGGGAAAGACTTCATCATCTTTTACAGTCACAGTCTGGCAAAAAAAAAGAGATGGGAACAACAGGAGAAATCTAAAACAGGGAGCTGCCTGAACTGGACGATCACAAAGGGGTAACAATGGTATCACTTACTGTGTCATCGTATTTTTTAACGGTGACTTTGCCACCTTCTTTGCTCTGGATGGTACCTTTCACATACATCTGCTTGTCATCCACTACAAAACAGGCTGACTTAGCATCAAATGGGCGATTCTGGGCTTCAATTCTCTCCTTCTCTGGCTTCCGTAAATAGGGAGCAGCTTCTCCGAAGATTGCCATCTCTGCATCTGAGCTCATGGCTGCAGAAGAAGTGCTAAGAAAGAAAGTTCCTTTTGTAGACAGATTGTCTTTGAAGACATCCCCCTTAAATAGGCCAATATGCCAAAGTGAGGGCAGAGAGAATATCAAGCTAGAATTCATATGTACCAGACATTGTTAAGGATTTGTCCAGGAGAAATATTTCAGTAAACTGATTTATGCTCATTTTATTTTGCATTTTCTGAAATATCTAGTAAAAATTCTTCCACAAAACTAAATGCTATTGCTTGCTATGGTCAAAAGAACTGTCATGGGTAATTCAAGAGCCTTGGGAAATAGCACAAGTAGAAATAATGTAGGCAGGAACTACCATAAACAGAATGTTTTTCCCCAGTCAGGCTAATATACAGGCTAGAAAAAAATATATAAACTTCTAAATTCCTGCTCCTCCATATGCTGTCTGGGTGAGGAGTAAAGAAGGGAAAGGGACAGAATTGAAAAACTAAGATGTGTGCATCCAAGACATCAGAGTACTGAAACTGTCAAAATAGAATGGTTTTATGTGCAAGAAAATGAGGAAAGGAGTATGAAGGCATTTGTAATGCTACTTCTGGACATGTTGTTGTAGAAGTACTGACCTCTCTCAGCAAAAGCTATCTGCTATGGGATCTGCACCATTGCAGGACTTTGAGGGACTCCCTCATGCAAAGCTTTTAACAGCCAGGAATTTCAAAAGCACAAAATCCAGAACATTTAGTTTACTTTTGAAAGAAATTATTCTGTGTATGTAGAGCCCAGAGTTTGTGCCTTTGCGATCTTGTGTCTGAGGGGCTCAAGAGAAACAATAGGAAAGAAAGAGAGAAGGTATTTCACAGTGTCCATGAAAAAGTGAAGCAGAATATCATAAAATGCCATCAGAAAAGGCATATCAGAAAATTCCTCAAGGGACACAGTCCATTAACCTACTGAATACCTTTGATAGGAAATAGTGTAAAATTTAGATCTTTACACGTTCCTGAGCAGAGAAGGTGCCATCCTCTAGGAGAATAACCTGTGCTTCCATCCCTTTCAGCCCCAATTTCAGTGAGCTCTTTTCAGTTTTAGGATAGAAGAAACATGTGGCGGAAGGTTCCTTCTGTGCTCTGCTGCACACTAGCCTTCCCCAGAAAACCTAGAAGGAAATGGTGCACACAAATTCTCTGTAAAGGTTACTCTTTGGACATGAACAGATCTGCCTATCAGGCAGAGGACGAGATCATTATGAGCTTTGTTTGGGTCATTGCCGGTGTGATAGCCCAAAGTCAGTAAATAATTTTCTAGACTTTACCCCAGAGGAAATTAACACTTGAATATAACTTTGAGCCTCCTCTCCACACACAGCCTCAGGCTTCTAGCAGCTGTGCAGATGGCAGGGGTTGAATTTTAATAATCTATAAATCCCAGAAATCAAGGTTACACCACAAAATAATCATTATTGTCTCTATCATGCCCTCTTGACTAAGTTTGAGCATCTGTAACTTTCGTGCCAGGAACCATGGCTATTGCTCATGTTGATTAAAATACCATACATCCTTTCCAGTCATCCTGGTTCTACTGTATTTCCACCTGCCCTTTCCATTGTCTGGGTGAGCTTTGCTTATTGCTCAGGATCAATTAGCAAAGGCACGTGTTATTTGTTAAACCCCTACCTTCAGAGAGCCCACGAGGAAATCTGTTTTCAGAACCTGTGTGGAATGGTTAAAGAAAGGACAGAGAGAGTTACATCAAAACCAGCCCATTGTCCCGAGCACATGCCATATCAAACATTCCTACACCCTGTGTAGCCCCTGCAGAGAGCTGAACTGCACTTATAACTCCTGACCTAGAGCAAAATTCCACAGACAGTCTTGTGTTCCTTCCCACATTACTGTGAGCTGCTTGAAACAAATCTAATGTCCAGGAAAAAAAATTAGCTACTTTACATATATAATCCCAGTCAATTTCAACTGCATTCAGAGTTAGTCTTGCTGTGGAGCAAGGACAGGACAGGAGGTCCCAAAGTTGGTAGAAGGCCCTTCCAAGCAATGACATGCTATGACTCTCCAGCTTCTGCTTGTGCACCACATTGGAGTGGTTTGGGTGGTATAACCTTGACTTTGCATGTAAAGCATGACCCGGAATGTCAGAGGTGGGGAATGGGAAGAAAACCTCACTTCATATTCCACCTTTTTGGGGAGCTGTGGAGATGCTGTGGTCAGAGCACGAAGCAAGCGGGTGGCACTTACCGTGAGATGCTGAGGTGACAAACCACAGAGTTGCCTTCATCTGCAGCTCTTTATACCTTACCTCCTGCCCACACAGCACTCGAGGGCTCTATTTTTGGTCAATAATAATTTACTCTTTAGTTGTAAACGTGTTGTAGCTCTGATCTCTCTGCTAATTAATCAGAGATGGGATTGGTTTAAGGCTGTATGGAGTCAGCTGCACTGACCTGTCCTTTTCACATTGATCGGTGCCAGGATGGAAGATGGAGGAACCCAAAGACAGCTCTGATAAAGCCAAATAAGGCAACACTTGGCTCTGCACTGCAAGGGTTTGCCTTATTCAGCAGGATGGGGTTTTCCTAATTGTGCACAATTACTTCTTGAAGGATATAATATTAATGGATGCCCTGCTATCTTCCCTGTTTGCCTACACATGATGCTAGATAAGAATATTCTTTGAGGCAAAATCTTTTATACCATTTTGTGGGGTGGTGGCAAGCCTGAAGCCAGCCTAAATGTTGGGGCAGAGTGGGACAACTGCCAGCTAATGGACCACAAGAGAGACTTGCATTCCTCCCCTGTGGCTTTGCAAGGCATGATCAAGGTCTCAGCCTGCAGAAAAGTGACTTTTGTGCCACTCCACCATCCTGCAGGCTGGATGTCAAACCAGAGTCACTGTAAGTTGCTCTGTAAAGGAAGGTGGGAGGAGAGTGTCTGCTCCTTTAGCTGTTCAAGGGCTGGTTTTGACACTGCAAGGGACAGTAAAACCTGCCTGACAAATGGTAAGGGAGGAAGTGGTGTGAAACAAACCTGGTCAGCCACACTGCTTGGTGAGGGCATTTGAAAGTGTAAAAAGTAACATTCTTCAGGATCTCTCACATCTTTGGAAAATACTCTTGCCACGAGATAATTTTGTACAGGAGATGCAGTGGCAAAGTAGATTTGTCATTATTGCCTCATTTTTCATCATTTTAGGGCAGAAGAAACTTTTGTCAGAAAACTATTTAAACTTTAGAGGCCTTGAAATCTAACCACCTTTATGTGGAATGACCCAGTTTCCTCTATGGGAAGAGATGGATTTTCAGATGCTTTGTTGTCATTGTTTCACATCGGCTTGGCCTGGGGATCATCCTCAGTGCATTTACACAGTTCTCCTTGGCTGTTCGTTTTGGATTATCTTCAGGGTGCCCATGATGTAGTTATCTGCCAAGGAAAGGACCACACATTTATTGTGTCACTCTCTAAACATGTGTTGTACTGGCAGATTCATCTGCATGGTTTCTGTGAATTGTTATTCCTGGAATTCTGTGAATTCTCCTATTTGCTAATGTTGGTCGATCACAAATGTCTTCAGGAGTTCTCATAATTCTGGCTTTATCAAATTATGTAATACATAAAAGTCAGCTAAAAGTCTTAGGAGCTGAAAGGTTAGGCAGCATGCCAAGCACAACCTGACAGATTTAATTTGGTTATCTAATGAATTCTTAGCTCTTTGTGGATGGCAGAGCATTTGTTTCCTCTATGCTGTGCTTCTGGCAAGACTCAGGGTACACACCACACCTGTTCTAGCACTAAATAGCTTTGATCCTATGACAGTTACCCAGCAGCTTTTCCAGGGGATGCTGGAAGATAATTTGAAGAGATAATTTTCCCAGTACAAGTGGTCAGGGAAGCAAGGTTTCCATATGAGATGCCCAAGCCACTGACAGATAAGCTGCTGTATCTGCAACTAGCTGACACTTTGGGGACAGATGGACATTTTGGTCTAAACTAGTATAGCTCTTCTCATATTTCATACCCAGCCCCCTTTCCCTGGGCCTTCAGGCATATATTTGTTCCTGGTACCAGCACTTTTCAGACTTTTTATCACTCCATCTTAGAAGGTTATTGTGTTGCTCTTTTTACAGTACAACGGGAAGACTGAAAGGGGAAGAGGGGCAACTATCTTCTTGTTGTCCCCCATCAATTAAAAAAGATTCTGAAAATGTAATTTTTTTGTGGATTTAGCCTCCGTGTAGGAGCCTTCCATTACATCTGATGCAAAGTTTTCTGGCCTTTAAGATCATTAATCTGCGTTAGCAATTCTGTAAGTTTGGATTTTATCCTTCACTGTTCATGCAGGTCTCTGAAAACCACAGAGATGCTCCATGATAAGCATAATTAGTGCTCATTCACAGGATAAAACCTGTTCCCTGTGATTTAAATTATGTTCTAGGGGGCTGGTTCTGGGGGAAAGTTCTAGGGGACTGGTTTTGGAGAAAAGGAGGAGAAGAGACACCATTCTCAAGGTGCATAACTGTCACAGGAGTCACTGAGATTTATTGCCATGGTAACCCCACAGTTTAATTTGGTGGTGTCCTGTTTTATTGAAAGCTTTTTGGTGTTCAGTCTCCTATTCCATGGACAAAGAGCAAGAATTCCTCCACAGCTCTTCTCAGGTTGGATGTGATGACTTTTAGGCTCAAATGATCAGTGTTGCCCGAAAAATTGCACACACATAGAGAGATGTATACCTTCAAACAAACTTTTCTTCTCAGCAAATGTTCCTGAATTTAATAGAAACAAATATATTGAGGTTTGAAAATATGCACTTTGATTTTTTGAGCCTGTCTTTAAATGGTACTTTTTTCTAATGAAAGTACAAAGATTAATTTAGGTAAAGGGAACAGAAAGAGAGCCTAAACTTGTCAAAAGTGTATGATATTTCATGCTGATTTCTGCATCATTGAACAAGGGTTTGACACTGCACTAAGGCCAAATAGAATTAAGGACAATCTTTGAGGGATTCCTTTCTAAAAATATATTTGCAAGCTTTTTTTTTTTTTCACAGCTGTCACTTACCCCCAGCCTAGAAAAGCTTCTGTTATAATACTGGAACATGGGCACTGAAGATATCTTTCAGCTAACTACTTCACACTGCAAAATAGTCAATTATATCTGCTGTATATTTTAGGTGGAAGGGGATGTCTACCCTAAATTTATTCTTTTTTCTTCCCCCAGCATAAACCAGTGGCACGATCACATCTTCAGGTTGTCTCAGCAGTTGCAAAGTTGGCAGCAATCCATATTCTGTACAAATTACTGACAAGAACTATTTATTACCCTGTGAACTGTGCAACTACTTCACCTTAAATGACAGATCTTCTTCTTCTTTATGCTCTTTTGGAGGCAACCAAACTGAAAACAGTTCATTGCCAGGCTATTATTTGTAACTTGCCATCATGAAGCCAACAAAACACTTTTTAATTAAAGCCATTCTGGTAGCAAAAACAGAAGTAGAGGCAGAAGCAATTGAAATAATACATATTGCTTGCTCCCACTTACAGCTGATCTCATATCTGTACTGTCTCCTTGCACAAGAGCAAATTATACTGCATATTTGGGATTTTATCTAGTAGCAGATAAAAATGGCTTGACTTCCAAAGCAGAAATTTTCAGCTAATGCAATGGTGAGGATTGTCCATCCTGCCAGTTGCCAAATAGACAGCACAAACAGTCAGTTACAAGTGGCCAAGACCAGAAGGTACTCACCCAAGGTTTCCCTAAAAGTATGGAGATGTAACATCTGGACTATTGGCTGTAGTGTGTGAGCTCTTACTAAAGCTGCTTTGCTTTTGGAGATTTTGAAGTTGTCTGTTGAAATGCTAATTTTTGAAAAGTGTTTCAGGGAATTGTGGCCCAGTAGACCAAGTGCTAATACTAGAAAAAAAGTAGAAGCTAATAATGATTAGAATTTGAGGACACAGTGATGAATAAACATATTGAGCAAAACAGCATTTTTAAAGGGAAGTAATATTCCACAAACCTAGTGGAGAATCAAAGATGTGTGGATAGGTGGGAGAGGCAGATGGTGCTGTCTTAATTAACATCTCTAAGCCATGTGAGAAGGTATATCACCTTTCTTAAAGAAGCTAAGTCCGTGTCTGTGATGATATTTAAGATAGTTTGAGAAGTGATCCTGCACAAGGACAGGCTGATAATCCTGCTGCAGATGCAAAAGTGTCCCTGGGGGATGGTGCCTGGGTGTCCAAAGTGGCTTGATCTGAAGTAAATCCCAGGAACAGCTTGGGAGAAAGCTCAGCCCAGCAGCTCTATTTATGTGTATATTGCATGAGGGCCCTCCTGGGATCCTCTTTGTCCTTGATGAACCTCCCAGACCTGCTCAGTAACGTCCCCTATACCCTTGCTGTCCTTCTGCATAGAGCCTGCCAGCAGGTTATGAAACAGCCCTCGTTGTGTACCCAGGAGGGATTACCAGGGCATCAGGAGGACCCTGCCTGCTGCTAAGGACTCCTCTGCTTTTTGTAAAATATATTCTGTATCTGGGACATCAGCACTGTGCTTTGCTTGAGCTGTTTTAAAGCAGGCAGAAAATGCAGTGTGGAGGAGTGAACTTGTGTCACAGCAAGGTTGTTGCTCCCTGTTTGCCTTCTGACTGCCCACATCAACCTCACCTTTCACCTGCAGTCCTGCCAGCAGCCAGGTGCAGAGCTGAGTCACTGGGCTTGTGTCAGGGCTCTGCTCTTGTCATGGCCACTTACCCCTGCCTCAAGAGTCATCCAGCCCAGAGCTGGTCTCCAAGGCAGCTCTGTGGAGCCAAGCTAAAGCCAGCTGCTGCAAGGACTGCCACTTTCCTTGCTATGAAAATACCTGGCAGGATGGGTACAGGAAAGAGTGACGTTTGTGAAACGTGCTATACTTCTCTAGTTTTCAAAACAAGCAGAAAACTCCACACTGTCGTTTTCTTCCACATTTAACAGGAAAGACTCTGCACCTACTCTTTTTAGCTACCTTCCCTGCCTTCCCAGCTGAGGTACTTTGAAGGAACTCCTGGATCATTTTGTAACAGCAATTCAGCAAGCTCAGGATTTTGGGGGACAATATAACATGCCAGATCAGTTAACCTGAGAGTGACATGACTGCTGCAGCTCCACACCCTCAGGTCCAGCCAAGAGTGCAGATGTGCTCCCAGCCAGATATTTACACAGAACCTGTGTACATCCTGTGGGGGAATTGCACAGCCGTGCTCTGGTTAGAAGTCCACACACTCCCAGAAAGAAATAGATTACCTGCTTGACTCAGAGGCAGGAAAAAATCATCATAAAAAGTAGGAAGTGGGACCCCAAAAACCCGAACAGTTCCTTGGCAGATAAGAGGGTGTCTGAGCAAGTAGGCGTACATTAAAACAGGACTATATATGTGGTAAAAAAGTTGCATGCTGATTTGTCAACTTTTTCTTTCTCCAAAAGGAACTCAGCAGCCACCCTTTTCACAGGTGGCAATCAATCCCACAGACATCCTTCCTCAGGTGTCTGACATGTGACTCTGGGAACATTTTTGGAGATGTCATGACACTCGGCTAGGAGTCCAATCAGGGCAAGCTGTCCTGTAAAGCTGCAAAGTATTTATCAAAGCCTCGAAATTGAATGCTAAAGAGTCACTACTTTTGACCTAGATTATGTATCAGTGATGAAAGAATAACACAAATTTTCATGTAACTAGATCTCTGCTTGAAAAAAAATAGCTTTGGAAATTATATGAGTGAGAGTATATATGTATATAGATAGAGATAGAGATAGAGATAGAGATATGCATGTGTGTTTGTGTATGCATAAATAAATATGTATATATGTTTTTGTCTGTATATATACACACATGTATCTGTATGTATGCATAAACTGCCTTCCCAGGCACATCTACAGGCTGGATGAGGAATGAATCAACAACAGCCCTGAGGAGAAGGGTTTGGGAGTATTGGTTGACAAGAAGCCCAACATTCCCTGGCTGTGTGTACCGAACCCAGAAACCCCCTGTGCCCTGGGCTGAACCCCCAGCAAGGGCAGCTGGTCAAGGGGGGGATTCTGCCCCTCTGCCCCTGTGCTCAGGTGAGACCCCACCTGCAGAGCTGCCCCAAACCAACAGAGAAAGGACCTGGAACTACTGGAGAGAGCCCAGAGGAGGCCATGGAGATGCTCCAAGGGCTGGAGCCCCTCTGCTCTGGGGCCAGGCTGGGAGAGCTGGGGGTGCTCACCTGGAGAAGAGAAGGCTCCAGAGAGAACTCAGAGCCCCTTCCAGGGCTTAAAAGGGCTCCAGGAGACTTGGAGAGGGACTGGGATAAGGGATGGAGGGACAGGACATAGGGAATGGCTCCCCACTGAAAGACAGTAGGTTTGGATTAGATATTGGGAAGCACCTGTGAGGGTGGTGAGGCCCCGGTACAGGGTGCCCAGAGCAGCTGTGGCTGTCCCATCCCTGACTCAGTTCAAGCCCAGGTTGAATGAGTCTTGGAGCAACCTGGGATAGTGGAAGGTGTCCCTGATGGTACAACCCATCCCAGGAGACGAGAGTAACCCAGGATCTTGTTAATAGATGCTTGGGGTGCATTAGCATGAAACGACACTGAATGATCAACGTGGGTTTTAAGAGGTGACCATGGATTTCTCTCATGTTTGCTGATAACCACAAAGAAAGAAAACCCACAGTTTGAGTGAGGCCACGTTGGGCAAAGTTATCAGGATTATGCAACACACAGCTTCTCATAATTTACATGGCATAAGCTCTGGAATTTTTATTACGTAGGCATTACTCATCTACAGATTAATGAAGGACAAAGCAGTGACTACAAAGTAAAAGCGACAGAATGTCACATTTTGTGCAATTCTCTCACTTCACAGCACTGGAGGCATTTACTCTTCACCTTCTGCCTTCTTGCCAATTTCCCTGCTCTTGGCTCGGAGCTTGTTGACCTGTGACTCTGCAATGTCAGCCCGCTCCTCGGCTTCCTCCAGCTCGTGCTGGATCTTGCGGAACTTGGACAGGTTGACGTTGGACAGCTCCTCCTGGAGACAGGAAGAAACATAAAGCAGGTTTTAAAATGATTCCACTGTAACAGTGCCAGGTGGAAATATGAAATAAAGAAAGGCAAACGAAGCAGAGAGCTACTACCACAATGTTGACCTGGGTTCAAACGGAGCTACACAGGGGAAGACATCGACACAGAATTCCACCTGGGTAAAGACTGACTGAACACACTGATACTCACAGCCTCCTCGGCTTGTCTCTTGTAAGCTTTCACCTTAGTTTGCAGTTTGTCCACTAGATCCTGCAGCCTGAGAACGTTTTTCCTGTCTTCCTCAGACTAAAGAGAATGACAAGAGAGAAGCATCTCTTTTACCCTCCTCTACATGAAATAGAGAGTAACATTTCTATTTGACATTTCTGCCCAGTAAGAGAGAAGGGATAAGATGGATATCATTAACATGACTAGAAAGATAGTAATCTTCTGGTGCTTTCACTGTTCTTTTTGTATGTGTGACTCAGGACAGAGAGAAATCCTCAGGGCTACATTTTGGGTTCCAGGAATAAGAGTGTATCAACATGAAGAAGATTCCTGCCTTACCTGGTAGGTCAGTTCCTTCACCCTCCGCTCGTACTTGCGCACACCCTTCACGGCTTCAGCGCTGCGCTTCTGCTCAGCATCAACCTCCCCTTCCAGCTCCCGCACCTGCAAGGACAAGCCCAGCCCTGCAGCTTCCCTGACAATGTCTCTGCAGGGACACGCTCACTCACACACAACCCCAGCCCTACACACCCTGGCCTCCAGCTTCTGGATCTGCTTCTTCCCTCCCTTCAGTGCCAGCTGCTCGGCCTCATCCAGACGGTGCTGCAGGTCCTTCACAGTCTGGTCCAGGTTCTTCTTCATCCTCTCCAGGTGGGCACTGGTGTCCTGCTCCTTCTTCAGCTCTTCTGCCATCATGGCCGCCTGATCAGAGCAAAGGGTCAAAGCCATTTTAGGACTGGAGATATTTTGGGAATAGTACATTCCCCATCAGCAATGCCAGGAGTGTCCAACTCACATCTGTGATGGCCTTCTTGGCCTTCTCCTCAGCATTGCGGGCTTCCTGGATGGTATCCTCCATTTCACCCTGGATCTGGGCAATGTCTGTTTCCAGCTTCTTCTTGGTGTTGATCAGGCTGGTGTTCTGTTGAGCAGCATCGGAGGTTTGTTTTTGTAAGTTCATTATTTGAAATCAAGAACATTACAGCATTTTCAAAAATTTAAGACATAATTATGGGAATGATCAATACCAGAGGTTTTTCTAATTACCTTTCTTGTCACTGGGGAAAAAAACATTTTGTTTTATTTTCTCCAACAATTAATTTTATGATTTGGAAAAAGTGCTCAGAAATATAATCTATGCCACATCTCATCTACTAAGGCTGGCACAGGAAAATAACAAAAATAGATTTAGGGAAAAGGCAATGAAATGTCTCTTCTTCAGCATTAGGAAAGAGTAATCCACTCTCAACAACTGAAAAGAGGAAAAATTTTGAATGCAGATAGGATGAATCCCCTCCAGAATAGTTTCATCATTTGAAATTGGTCACTTTCCACACATTTCAGCACTTGACTGCTTGGTGGCTGTAATGACACATAGCTCACGTCAAACTCTCCTTGATAAATACTAAATCAGAGCTGGAGTTCATCCCCAGTTTCTTGCTAGTAAAAAAGTACATGAGCATCCCTCAGTGCTACATTTCAGCCAAAAAGGAATGAATGTTGCTGTGGTCTCAGAGTTCCATTCCCTGACTGCTCAGAGAACTTGGCACATCCCTGTGAATAAAGTGTCTGAGAATGCAAATGAGGTGGAAGCATGGGCGTCATTGTATGCAGCTTGGGAAAACCACCAGTGCACACATTTTTTTCAGCAAAGATCTCTTTTAGTAACATGATGAATACTCCAGGAAGGAGGACTGTCTTCCTCCAAGCTGAGCATCCAACAGTGACAGGAATAAAGCGTAAAAGTGTTCTCCCAGTTACCGAGAGTACCGTTCCTCACCAAATGACCTCACCTGGCTGTGGAGGAGCTGCACACGCTCACTGGCATCCATTAATTCCTGCTCAGCCACTTTCCTTGATCTCTCTGTCTGCTCCAGGGCTGCCCGGAGCTCCTCAACTTCCACCTGCAGCAGGTTTGCCCTGCGCTCCACCATGGCCACCTGCTCCTTCAGGTCCTCCTGTGACCTAAGAGCATCATCCAGATGGATCTGGGTGTCCTGTAGAGCCATTGAAGGAAATTACAAGCAGATTAAGAGCTCCTGTGCACAGAAAGTATTAACCAAGATATTTCTCTGTAGGCAATTTGTGTTCAACAGACCTTGAGCACTCCCTGTGTATTTCTCAGATTCTTCTGTGCCTCTGCAGCCTGGCGATTGGCGTGGCTCAGCTGGATTTCTATTTCATTCAGGTCTCCCTCCATCTTCTTCTTCAGCCTCAGGGCTTCATTCCTGCTCCTGATCTCAGCATCCAGAGTGCTCTGCATGGAGTCCACAACACGCTGGTGGTTTCTCTTCATCTGGTCAATCTCCTCATCCTTCTCCGCTATCTTCCTGTCGATCTCGGACTTCACTTGGTTGAGCTCCAGCTGCAGGCGCAGGATCTTTCCCTCTTCATGTTCCAGGGAGGCCTGGACAAGAAAAAATAAGAATACTTTTCATGTGATAAATGTTGAAGCTGAAGCTCTGAGTAAAAAAAAAATAAAAATGCTATGTTTAGATAATATCTCTACTTTTTAAAGAGCTCTTCTCCTCTTTTCTCGGGGAATGAGATAAACAAGATAGAGATCCAAAACACATAAGAGAGCAAGAAATAATGCTGTGTACCTCAGCTTCCTCCAGGGAGGCTTGCAGTTCAGATTTCTCCTGCTCAATCTGCTTCTTGACCTTCTCCAGCTCATGAATTGCCTTCCCTCCCTCTGCAATCTGCTCTGTCAGGTCAGAAATCTCCTCTGTGGGAACAAAGATCAATGGCATGGTCAGGCACAGAGCAGAATGGGAAGGGTCCTGTCCCACCAAGGTGACAGGCATCTCTGCAGACCTGCAGGCACAGACCCATGAGGGATGGTGATAATGGCTGATAGTGAGCAAGGCCAGTGAGGAGCAGAGGGCCAGGGACTTACGCTGCAAGTTCTTGTTCTCCCGTTTCATTGTTTCCAGGTGGTCCAAGGACTCCTCATAGGCATTCTTCATCTTGAACAGCTCCGTGCTGAGAGAGCGCGACTCCTTCTGCGAGGCCTCCAGCTCAGCCTGCGTTTCCTCATACTTCTGCTTCCATTCTGCCAGGATCTGGAGAGAAACGGGGTGTGAGGTGGGCTGTGGCCACCATGGGGCCCTGCTCTGGCCAGGAGTGCTGGTGGTGGAGGCCAAAAGACCTTGTCAAAGTTCTTCTGCTTCTTATCCAGAGCAGCACAGGCAGCATTGGATCTCTCCACATCAATCATCAGGTCCTCCACTTCATTCTGCAGCCTCTGCTTTGTCTTTTCCAGGGAGGCACATTTGGCATTGACAGCCTCAACATGTTCCTCTGCATCCTGCAGGCGCTGGGCCAGCTTCTTTCTGGAAGTAGAGAAGCACAGTGCCTCGTTAGAACTTGCAAGGGCATTGGTTCTTTACTGTCATGAGTTTGTCACTTTGGAGGTTTTGATCCAAATGCTTTCCACAATGTTTTTTATTATCCATGAGTGCATGCAGCCAACAAGATCTATCACTTCTGTGACTACTTATGGAAGATTAGGCCTGTTGTAGCTCTTCTAGCCCTAAAGCCCATGTTTTCCCTTCCAATCTCTCTCTTTTTCTCTACCTCCCTGTCTTACCTTTTTTTACAAAGACAGTATATCCTTGCCTTCATCCAACTCTTGTCTTAACCCACTCTCAGAGACTCCAACTTCCCTCAACCAGCCTCTGTCTTCTCCCACCATTTGCCATCCTGCCCTCCCCACGTACTTGGCCTCCTCGAGCTCCTCCGTGCGCTGAATCGCGTCCGTCTCGTATTTGGTTCTCCACTGGGCCACTTCACTGTTGGCCTTGGACAGGGCTCGCTGCAGCTCCCCCTTGGCCTCCTGCTCCTCCTCATATTGTTCCCGGAGCAAGTCACAGTCGTGGCGAGCGGACTGCAGGGCGTGGGCCAGGGCGTTCTTGGCCTTGGGAAGGAATAGCAGTGTGACAATGAATGGAAATATCTTGGGAAATCTCCTGTCTGAAATGCTGATGGGCACTGATTCTGCTATGAGTAATGGTATGCTACTGAATGAAAGTGGAAGGTCTGGGAATCTGCTAAACAGTTAACATACAGACTGCAGGGAAGGAGGAACAAAACTGTTATGGGACGGCTCACATTACCTAAATGCTTTTTTCCTCTCTTTCATCTTGTTGATTCTGAATTTCATACGTATCTAAAGCTCCTCCTAGACAGAAGGAATCCAATGTACAACTCATAATTTGGAGAGCCCTCTTACCTTTATCTCTTCCTCTAGATGCCTTTTGAGTTCCTCAATCTGTTGGGTGAAAGCCTGTTTGCCTCTTGACAGCTGAGAAATCAGAGCATCTTTCTCATCTACCTGGCGTGAATATTCACCTGGGAGTGTTCAGATGAGTAAAAAGAACTTGTTATGACTTATGTAAAAGTATTAATCTTGATAATAAATCCCCATATAAAAAAAAATTGAGGTAATCAAAATTTTACTTCTTTCATGGAGGCTAGAAATGAACTGTCACGTAAAATCCAACCAGCCTAACTCTATGTTTGCATTAAGCCTTGAGTTTACAGACTGAGTACTACAGTGCCATCCAGTGGGTTTATGGCCCGTGAGAATCTCAGGAGGTTTAACAAGGCCAAGCAATCCAGGAGAGGCCTCATGTGTGCTGAGTAGGGGGAACGATCACTCTCTGCTAACCCGTTGGCAACGCTTCTCCTAATGTAACTCAGGATTCTCTCAGGGTTCTATTGGCCATCTTCATCACAAAAACACAGTTTTGGCTGAGGTTCAACTTCATTCATGTTCAATCCTCCAGGACTCCAAGTGATTTTTACTTGTTTTTTTATAGGACACAGGTAATATAAAGTATTGTCTTAAAAACACCAACGTCTTACCAGATTCTGTTTGTAGCCGAGCTCTTTGGGCACTAATGTCATTAATTATGCGCTGCTGTTCCTCCTCCTTTGTCTTAATCTCACTGAGTTGGTCTTCCAGGGAACGACACATCTTCTCCAGATTTGCCTGATTGCATGAGGAACGGAAGGAAAGATGTTTAGTGGTTCAACTCATAAATTGTGAGAATCTGAAGTCTTATGAAAGAAGGAAGAATGATTCAGAAGCCAAAATTTCTCAGTTAACTGATATATATTTCTATGAAGTTTGTGTCCCCAGTTCCAACAGCTGTATATTCCCTGCCCATTGCAGGGTGGATGAAAGGAGATGATCTCTACACTTCCTTCAAGCCCAAACCATTCTATGATTCTATAATTTATTAATTTTCACTGATCTATTTTTAATAGATAAAAAGAATGATGGGACTCTGTAAAATGAAGAATTAATTTAAAATTCTGTTTGTCACTCAGAGATTATTTTATTGAAGTATGAAAGGAAAGAAGAGTAAAAGAGGAATAAAAAGGAAAGGGTAATTTCTGTTCTTGGAAGAAACTAAGAGCATCTCTATTTTAGAAGAAACTAAAAAGCAACAGGGTCAGTGCCTCTCATTTTGTAATGTTGTGAACGAAGCAATAAGACCTCAGTGTTCCTTAGGTTAGGAGATTACTTTAGCTCTCACCCAAAAGACACAAAAATGATTTAAATGATACTGAAATGTTTAAACATACATTCAAGTAGCAAAGTGCAATAATTTATTCTAAAATATGACTAACTAAAACTTCTATGTAAAAGTATAAATAACCTGATTATGTTTGAATTAATGAGAAGAAATATTTGTGTACCTTGGCTTTGGAGACAGACTCCATGTTGCTGGCCAAGTCATCAATCTCCATCTTCAGCTCGCTCTTCTCCTTCTCCAGCTTCTGCTTCACGCGTTGCAGGTTGTCGATCTGCTCCCCCAGCTCAGCTGTGCTGTCCGCGTGCTTCTTGCGCAGGGCGGCAGCCGTGGCTTCGTGCTGCAGCGTGGCCTCTTCCAGGTCACGCCGCATCTTCTGGAATTCTGCCTCACGCTTCTTGTTCATCTCAACCTGAGCTGCTGTGGCCCCTCCTGCCTCTTCCAGGCGCTCGCTGATCTCCTCCAGCTCCCTGGACAGGTCAGCCCGATGCTTCTCTGCTTTAGCGCGAGAGGTTCGCTCGGCCTCAATTTCCTCCTCCAGCTCCTCAATGCGGGCCTGCACAACACCAGGGACCCTTCACACCCGTGCCCTCCTCAGGCCTGAGCTGAGCCTGAGCAAGGGAAGGGAACAGAGACTTGCCTGCAGCTCCTTGATTTTCTTCTGAAGCTGCATGCCCAGGGCTTGTTCATCCTCGATCTTGCTCTGGATCTGGCTGATTTCAAAGTCTTTCCTTTGGGCAAGATGAACCATGTTAGAGCTCAAAGAAAAAAGACAAGTGCTGCAGCCCAGCACTCAGGTGGCCCAGAGCCACACTTACTTCTTCAGTTTCTCATCCAGCTGCTGCTTATCATTCTCCAAATCCATGATGCTGTCCTGGGCCAGCTTCAGGTCTCCTTCCAGTTTCCTCTTAGCTCTCTCCAGGTCCATGCGCAGTTTCTTCTCTTGCTCCAGGGACCCTTCCAGCTAAACACAACAAGACCATCAGGGCTCTGCCAGCCAGGCCAGGCTCCATACCTGTCCTGTTCCTGCTCTATGTCTGTGTGCTTACATCGTCCACTTGCTGTTCCAGCTTGATCTTGGCTTTGGTCAGAGTATTGACTTTGTCTTCCTCTGCCTGCAGGTCATCCAGGGTCTGCTGATGGGCCTCTTGGAGGGCTTTCTTCTCTTTTGTCAGCTTGGCAATGGTCTCGTCCAAGGCTGCCATCTCCTCAGTCAGGTTTTTGACCTTCACAAAGAAAGGAGCAAGCACAGACAGAAAATGGTGCTTAAAAACTTTTTAATAAGGTAAGTTTTTCCAGAGTGCAAGTGACAGGTTCTACCTCATACCTTGTTTTCGGTGGCATGTTTTTCCTTCTCCACCTTGGCCAGTGTTAGCTCAAGGTCATCAATATCTTTCTTCAACTCTGAACATTCATCCTCCAGTTTCCTCTTCTTGGCTGTCAGTTCAGCATTCATCTCTTCTTCTTCTTCTGCTCTCTCTGTCAGCTCCTTAATTTTGGCTTCCAGTTGGATTTTGGTTTTGATGAGCTGGTCACATCTTTCCTCAGCATCAGCCAAACCATCAGCTTCCTACATGATTCATTTAAATACGACAGTTTTCAACCTGAGGTTACTTGCTCAGATGTACTTTTAGGCCATAGACATCTAAATGCCATCAGATTAATCCAAATGATTAATCCAAATGATTAATCCATCATGATCTTTCTAAGACCCTTCCAACTCAGACTGTTCTGTAATTCTAATTGTTTCTGTGAGTTACTGTGTAGGATTAAAATGACATGCTGTAAGCTGCAGTATTTGCACACTGGAAATTGATTATTTCTCTCCGGATTTAAAAGTATAAGGAACCACCTGCAATAGTTAATTGTATATGTAATAATGTTTCTTACCTATGCTATGTGGTTTTTCTTCCTATTTTATAAAATATGTATATGTTTTTAAAATAATTGCTATTTTGGGATAATATGTGTTTACTGAGACAATTGGGATGATTTTATATAGGATGTTAGAAGCCAAAAACTTTAGCAATACTCACAGCCTGCACTTGGAGCTGCAGGTCATTTTTCTCCTGCACCAAGGCCACCATTTTCTCCTCCAGCTCCTTCCGCTTTGCCTCAGACTTGGCAAGCTCCTCCTTGGTTTTCTCAAACTCTTCCTTCATGTTGGCCATTTCCTTCTCAGACTCTGCACTCTTCAGCAAGGGCTTGATCTTGAAGAACAGCTTCATCCATGGCCAGTGTTTGACATTCATGAATGAACGAACGTTGTACTGAATACAGAAGATGGACTCCCTGAAAGGTAGCAACAAAATATATTTTGGTACATATTTTAAAATCTATAAAACATATTTAACAGAATAGATTAATATGTATAACATGAAGCTCGACACATAATACTTTTTAGTTGTACATATATATAATCTATATAAAGTTTATATGTATACATATATAGTTCTGTATATCTCTATGTGTAAAATATTTATCATGTATTATTCCATATACATTTCTTAATATTTAGGTCACATTTTTTATATAATATATATATACTTCCACAGAAAACCTTCTAGTGTTATGTAGAGTATCAACCTTTATGGACAGTTTTGGAGTCCAGGTGTTTGGCTTGCTTTCATGGCCAATGAGAAGGAACACTTCTGTAAGTTGATTCGGTCACTTTTATGAAAGTTATCAAAGGGAAAAGGATGCTTCTCTTGTGATAGAAATATGTCTTTTTCTCTTTTTATTTAGCAGTGACCTAAAATAATTAGATTAGACTAGATATCAATTTTCTGGACATATATATAATATAGCCATTTAATGAATTCAGCAATTATTAGTACAAAGTATTAAAAGAATTATTTGTTTCCCTATTGCTTCATCTATTTTCAAGATATATTTCCATATTGATGAACTGAATTAATGAGAAATAATTGAGATTTTTTGTGAAGCAGCTTATTTTCAGTTTTGCTCATTAGTATCTGACAAGGATTGGCCCAGCAAGCCAAGTAAATATCTACCTCCTCTCCATCATTTTCTTGAACTCCACCCTCATCAGGTAACCCCTACACATAGCCTGGGTGCGGGTGATGAGCTGTGCCAGCTTCTCATCCCTCATCTCCTCCAGGAGTCCCAGCAGCCCAGCCTTGAAGAACACCTGGAGAGAGGGAATGTTGCAGCACATCAGTGTCAGGTAGAGCAAAGGCCAGGCAGAGAGGGAATGGGGAGGTTTGTACCTTGGTGTGTCCAAATTTGTACTGGGTGTGGTCCACATCGATTGAGCCAAGGAGCTTCTCAGAAGCCTTCTTGCTATCGATGAACTGTCCCTCGGGGATGGCACTGGCATTAAGCACCTTGTATCTGTGGCAGGAAATAGAATATGGAGAAGGTCAGATTCTTGAAATCTCAACCAAACCTGCACCAATCGATGCCATTGTTAAGATTTTGTGAAGGGGGATCAAGAGTGGAAGGTAGGTGAATAAATCTGAACTCTTCCTTGTTTGGAAATTGTACTCTCATGGCTAAATATGTTTTTAGGGAAAACTGTGTATTTCCCTGAGTCCAGAGATTTTAGACACAGAATGGATACTGATTTCTGTGGGTAACTGCTGACGTATTTCACACGCCATATTATCCAAATACCTGATTTCTAAATGAGAACTTTATGTGCAAGAACAAAATATGTGGCAGGGAGAAGCAAATCTCAGTCCTAAATAGTGGCAGTACATACTACCTGAGTATTTTCCAGCTGATGTAGAACAAGAAGCAAGATACTTTCATTGTATTTGGTTTTTGTAAGTTAGTCTAGAATGTCTTTTAGTGTCCTTATTCACATATCTGTGCTGACAGGTGAAAGTCACTTGCTCGGTTCTCCAGGTGCCTAACTCTAAGGTAGTCAACTTCTGGATACTTAGTTAAAAAATACTTTACCTCATACCAGAATATGAATACAGAACAAGAATAAACAATAGCCTATTGAAAATGTCTTTTTTTTTCCCTCAATAGCTATAGAAAGAACCTGGATGACTGACTCACTTGGACAATTGACTTTTGTACACCTAAAGGCAGGTGCAGTGAACCTCTCCCATAACTTCCACAGTACTTAAAACAGTTAGGAAATGCAAATTATTCATCATTTGTGGGTATGGTGGAGGGGGATGACATGTAATCTGACCTCTGTTTGAAGTCAGCATAGAGGATTCTGCTGGGGAACCCCTTCCTGCAAATCCTGATCCCTTCCAGCACGCCGTTACAGCGCAGCTGGTGCAGCACCAGCTCGTGCTCCATGGCACCTAATAAATCACAGAACAAAACTGTGTATCATTTTACTGCACAGAGAAGATCAGCTGTATCACACCTCTGAACTTTAACAACTTACCAGGTGTTTTTGTTTCATTAGGAATAAGGCACCGCACAAAATGGGGATGTGTGCTTCTCAAATTGCTCATCAGCTTGTTTAAATTTTCCTTGGGAGCAAGAACAAAGCCTCGGGTTTAAAAGGGTCACTTACACAATCTCAATACTAGGTGGAGATAAAAACACTGCAATAGAACCGTGATCAGTAATTTTTTTTTTTTACAGAACTTCTGGGCAGTTCTGAAAGAATAATTCTCATGATTCAGTAATAATTCCTCTTTACAAGAAGCTAATTAATTTATCCTTTCTGAACACAAAGATATATTAGATCAACCTAAAGCTTTTCTGAACTGAATTTTCTGTTTTTCTTTTCAAAATGTGGTAGGTTTAGAATGATTATTCTACAGTACCCGGAAGAGAGCTGAGACAGTCTGGAAAGAAGAACCCTTCTTCTTGGCACCCTTCTTGCCACCGCCGCCACTGCTCTCTAAAATGCAATAAATTTTATATAAAGAAGTGAACAACAAAAGCACACAGAATCTGAAAAACCTTGTATGTTCATCCTTTAAAAATCTAGCAAAAATAACAATATGATCAAAATTTGCAAACGCAGACAGTGGTGAAAGTTACAAAAAGAGACCTGAATTTTTCAGGTGACAGTAGAAGGCAATCTAATGACTCCAAGCTGAAATTTGAAAATGCACTAGGGAAATAAAACATAGTATTTTGCATAGAAAGATATTTGAGGAACAAAACTAATAGCTAGTAAATACACCAAATGGAGTGTTCATGTATCCTTACATCTAAGGGTGTGCATAAATTTAACAGCATGTTGATACATTTGATTGTATTCCCTGAAGTATTTGAGAATGGAATATATTGCAGAAATCTGGTTTCTCAGCTAGACTGGGTTACTGCTCTAGTACAGCTGTCTTGTCTTAAAACCTACAGCTCTATTAAGGTCTCTAGGGAGTTGTAATATCCTTTATTAGACTGAGATCCAAAAAGCAGATGAGGTTTTGGGTTTTCAATTTTAGAAATATAACTATCATTGCAAAATATTTTTACAATACTTTAATTTCTTTTTGTGTAAATTATAGTGGAACTGATTTCAAAGAAATCACCTGCTTCTGCCCCACCAGCAGATGCAAAGAGCAAGGCCAAGGTCTTCAGGGATGACTTCTGATACAGCCCCACAACAGTTTCATTCAGAGGGTCCTTGTTCTTCTCCAGCCAACCAGTGATGTTGTAGTCCACTGTGCCAGCGTAGTGCACCAGGGAGAAGTGGGCCTCAGCCTTGCCTTTGCCAGGCTTGGGCTTCTGGAAGTTGTTGGACTTGCCCAGGTGCTGGTCATAGAGCTTGTTCTTGAAAGAGGTGTCAGTTGCCTTGGGGAACATGCACTCCTCTTCCAGGATGGAGAAGATGCCCATGGGCTGGGAGAAGCACAAGCAAGGAGGGAGGACAAGATGAAAAGGCAGAAAGACTCAGAGATGAATTAGCTTCCTGACTGGGACAATATTACTGCTCTCACGGATTGTTCTGCTCAGCAAATCATAAAATAATACAAACTGATGTATCTCCAGTATCATATTTAGCATTTCAAGCTGCATTTAGAAATACATATAAAATTAACGCCTTTCTGAAAATACCTCACATTGTGAATTACAGAAATACCTTCTCAATGAGCTCAATGCAGGCAGCCAGGTCCATGCCAAAGTCAATGAACTCCCATTCAATGCCCTCCTTCTTGTACTCCTCCTGCTCCAGCACGAACATGTGATGGTTGAAGAACTGTTGCAGTTTCTCATTGGTGAAGTTGATGCACAGCTGCTCCAGGCTGTTGAACTGCAGAAGGCAAAGATTTACTTACTCGTGAATTTCAGTTCCAGGAGCACCTTCCATCTTCCAATAGGCTTTATTCTTATCCCACTAAGCTCTCCATGATTGGAATCTTGCATTTCTAATGCTGGAACTGGACAGATGACTGGCATGTTCCATCCTCTAATATATCCAACCTTTTTAGGCCCTGTCTCAACACTGTCTCAACATATTTCTGAGCATTTTCAGAGCATAGTCCAAGTCCAGCTTTTCATTTGTTTGAATTTTATACATTACCTGTCAATTCCCAAGCATTCAGAGGAAATCTGGCTTCAGCCAGATTAACAAAATCTTCCTTTAAAAAGGCGTATTTTAACTTCCTCAAAGCCTCTCTCAGCTATTATTTATCAGTTGTGCCACAGTTTTCAATGCAATTTTCACTTCTGCATGCAACAACAACTACAAATAAATCTGGCCCTGGGGGATACTACATGCAATGAGAATCAGAAGGGTACCATTCCTAGAGGAAAGGCAGGATTACCCAATAAATAGAAATAACTCATAACTGAAATAAAGCAGACTCCAACCCCCACATTATTCCAATTTCCTAATGCCTCTTCCATGAGAGCTTTATGGAGATCCTCCTCTTACATCAAAGATCTCGAAGCCAGCAATGTCCAGGACACCAATGAAGTACTGCCTGGGCTGCTTCGTGTCCAGCTGTTGGTTGATGCGAACAACCATCCACAGGAACATCTTCTCAAACACAGACTTAGCAAGGGCACCAACTGAATTGTATACCTAAGAAAAGGTTAAAGGAAAGCTACCATCTGCAGCAGAAGAGGAAGTTCAAAATTTTTAATTCAAGTCATTTTGTTTTCTATTATCACTTGTCTCTTACCTGCTGCACAGTTTGGCCCTTGGTCACGTATTCATTCCCCACCTTGACTCGGGGGTAGCAGAGGGCCTTGAGCAGGTCTGCTGAGTTCAGACCCATCAGGTAGGCAGCCTTGTCAGCAACTAAGGAAACAAGCATAGAGCAGGATCAGACCAAGGGCCATGAAAATGGCAGATTAAACAGTCACAATTTCTGAATAAACAGAATAGGAAAGTAGTTGGTATTTAAGTACACAGCACTGAAAATTGTAGTCAGTGAAACTCTCCTGTCATTGGAGAGAGAGAGGTAGATTAGTGAGGTATAATGCAAAAAGTATGAATAGGACATCTTGTACAACTTTCATAGTCAGACTCTATTGTCAAAATAATCTACAGAGTTATGCTCCTCCTCTGGCTAGGACCCACTGATATGCTACAATATTGGCATGGGGGAAATGCACAGCCAGCGTCAATCATTCTGACCCTGACATGCCGCCTTTAACTGAGAGAGTGTTCACTATCTCTCATGCTCTGGGATGGGTTGTGCTGGTACCTTCGGTGCCATCAGGCTCTGCCTGCTCCTCTCGTTGTTTCTGCTTGAACTTCAGGTTCCCGTAGTGCATGACAGCCCCTGTCAGCTTGTAGATGGCTGTTTTCTCATCAGCACTGAAGCCCAGGATGTCAATGGCACTCTAACAAAGGAGTTGTAAAGGTGAGTGCCCCAGCTGTTAAAAGTCAGGGAAGTGAAACTTCACCTAAGAAAACTTCTGCTACTTACATCTGTAGCCATCAGCTCTTCCTGGTCATTAATGCTGGGAACTGTGATCTCACCTTGACTCACATACAGATAGTCATAGGGGTTGGTGGTGATCAGTAACATCTCTGAAAAGAAAGACAAAACCGACCCCAGGTGAAATCGAATCAGCACCAAAAGGAATTCAATGTTGTTCCATGACCTTTGCCTGAAGAAGGCAGTAATTTTCCCTACCAATGAGCTCTGGCTTCCTGTTGGACATGATCTGATAAAAGATGTGGTAGCTCCTTTCCGCCTTCAGCTGGAAAGTGACTCTGGACTTCTCCAGCAGATCTGGCAAGGATGGCAGGACAGAGTCAAGCACAAGAAGTGGGGAAGGCTGGAGGGAATGGGATCAGGCCACAAGGGTGTCTTACATGTTTCAATATCAGCAGAAGCCAGTTTGCCTGTGGCACCAAAGTGGATTCTGATGAATTTACCCTGAAAGCAGCAGGAAAGACAATCAAGACTTATTTAAACTAATCTGGACAGCAAGAATATTCAAACTGGTGTTGACAGTTGTCCCAAGTAACAACTCACAAAGCGTGAGGAGTTGTCGTTCCTCACGGTCTTGGCATTTCCAAAGGCCTCCAGCAGTGGGTTGGCACTGATGATTTGATCCTCAAGTGTCCCCTAAAACAGAAGTCTTCTTGTCATGATCTAGCTCATCAGGAAATTGAATAGTTGCAGGTTCCTATCCCTGGGACCTCACCTGCATTTTGCCTGATGACTTGTCTTCCTTCTTCCTTTCCCCACCAGCTGCAATTGTTGCAAAGTACTGGATGACACGCTTTGTGTTGACAGTCTTCCCGGCCCCGGATTCTCCGCTGCCAAAGCCAAGGGAGAAGCAGAGGGTGCGTGGTCAGGCAGGAGGTCCCCTGGCCCCGGGCAGCCCCGCAGGGACCCGCGCAGGGGGTGTACGTACGTGATCAGGATGGACTGGTTCTCCCGATCTGTGAACAAGGCAGAAATACAGTGCTTAAAACTCAATGAACAGAGAAAGAATGAAACATAGTCAGGTAAGCTTAATGTTTGCCCTGATGTCAGCTGGACTTAAACAAGCAGACCTCCAAAGCACATCACTGAGTGCAGAGGTGTCCTTCATTTAAAACAGTAGAAACATTGCTATGAAGATAGTAAACTCCAAAACAGATATATTTGTCAAAACCAAGAAAGCTTTGCATAAGTCCCTATACTTTGCTGAGACAGAGTATCCCCTCAGACAAATAAATGGTCCAATGCCTGTGAGGCAGAGAGAGCCACTCACCAGTCAGCATGAACTGATAGGCGTTGTCAGAGATGGAGAAGATGTGTGGAGGGGCCTCCTGGCGCTTCTTGCCTCGGTAGGCCAACACCACCTCGGGGTTGTACACCGGCAGCCACTTGTAGGGGTTGACAGTGACGCAGAAGAGACCCGAGTAGGTCTGTGGGGAAGGGACACAGCACGTTGGCTTCCCCTGAGCCTGGCCCAGCAGCTCCTCAGGCTGCCCAAAGGAAGCTGCTGCTGCCACTTACGTAGATCATCCAGGCTGCGTAACGCTCTTTGAGGTTGTACAGCACAGCGGGTTCGTGCAGGTGGGTCATCATGGCCATGTCCTCGATTTTGTCATACTTGGGAGGGTTCATGGAGAAGATTTGATCTTCCTTCACCGTCAGGGTCTGTCAGAAGGCAGGAAGATACATACATGTCAGCTAAGAGGCAGAGTAGGAATGAACGGCTGTTTGTAAATCTTGCACTTTACCCACCTCTCCCCCTTCAGTCTTGACAGTGACTTTTCCCGATTCCCTGCTTTGTATGGTGCTCTTCACATACGACTCCTTTGCATGTACCACGAAGACAGATGACTTGGCATCAAAAGGCTTGTTCTGGGCCTCAATTCTCTCTTTCTCTGACTTTCGGAGGTAAGGAGCTGCCTCCCCAAAGACGGCCATCTCAGCATCTGTAGACATGGCTGCTGCTGCTTACCACACGTAATGCAGCAAGTATCTGTGAGGGTAGAGAATATATTAAAATAATGTGTGATGGAAGAAACACTCCTACAGCACATTCAATTGCTCTTCTTTAGGTATCAACTAAATTGCCTTTTCTTTTTCTGCTAATTCGGAGTTCTCTTCTGTAATTTTTTTTCTATTATTTTTTTGTGTGTGTGTGTGGTCAGATCTGGACAACTGCATTTACAGAAGAAGATTTTCTGTCATTTTGTATTTGGGGTCCCAGCAGAGAAAGAACATGGAGCTGTTGTAGTGAGTCCAGGGGAGGCCATGGAGATGCTCCGAGGAATAAAGCCCCTCTGCTCTGGAAGTAAGCTGGGAGATCTGGGGTACTTTAGTCTGGGGAAGAGAAGACTCTAAGGAGATCTTCTAGCTACCTTCCATTACCTAAAGAAGTTCCAAGGGACTTGAAGGGAAACTTTAGACAAGGGCCTGGAGCAACAGAACAAAGGGGAATGGCTCACAACGGAAATAGGATGAGTTTAGGTTAGTTATTAGGAAGAATATTCTTTACAACTAAAAAAAATTACTTTGCCTTCTTACCCAAAGACAAACTTCATGACACAAATTGGTGTTATCAATTCAAAAGAATGGGTGCAATTTCCTGACTGGTTTTGTCTCTAAAAACATATTTTTCCACTCGATTAATGTGTTATAACTCAGATGAGACCATTCCACAAAATAATAAGGTTGAAAAACGGTCCCAGTTTTTCACCAGCAATTTTAACACTGCTTATATTATCTCACATTTTCTTACAAGATTCCTAACAGGAATAGTACTAACTGTTCCTAGGAAGAATAGGATTGCTATATTATATACCTTAGAATATACTATGTCAGTATATATATTATGTTATTATATATTATAGTATATTAATTTATATTTGTGCATTATATCTATATTGTACATTGTGTTATTTTATAGACACTGGATGCTTTTCTCACAATAGATCCTTATGATAATATCAAAACCTATACTATATATAGTAGGTTATTATACATTAATATAGGTATGTAATGTGTCAGTAGATTGACCTTTTGAAGTATTAAACGATTTTCTTTTGATTGTTTTGTTTGACATTTCCTGAAATCAATGCTATGTTTACTCTCCTTTACTCATTCAAAGCATGCTGGTTATATTCCTTACAGGATTGCTTGTTGACATGTTATAATTTTAAGGGATATATTCTAGTGACAAAATTTGACAAAACTAATATAAATTACTGTAGAAAGTAAATATGAAGAGTGTATTTTCCTCAGTGTAAATATTTAAAACTGAATTTAGTTGCAGTTCTGTCTCTCTTTTTCCAGTTATCCAAGTAGGTATCATCCTTTATTCAGTTCCTTATGATTACAAATATTTGCTTATTTGATTTTGTCAGACTTACGCAATATTTTCAAAGGCAGAAACAAGCCTATAAGGAAGCTCAGACTAAAATGTTTGCTTTTAGCACTTTGATGTTTTGATACACAAAATTCTAACCACATTCCTCAAGCTGCCATATGAAAAAAGATCATATTAACATTATTTAAATATATATTTCCTTTCCTGTTGCTTCACAGTCAGTGAGATAAATGCAAAAAACCCACCCCAAAAAACTGAAAAGTACTTTCTGGTTGTTTTTTTTCCCTCAGGACAGTTTCTCCAGCAACTGATGTTTACTGGAGATTCCTGGGGAGAGTGTAGGCAATGCTGCAGTGATCAGTACTTCAAAGATCACACTCTTTAAGTGGCAAAAATATCAACAATCCAGACCAGTTCTCATACTGTATTTATAAAATGGACACAAATATAATGACTACCAGGATTTCCAGCATACCTCCATAGAAGCCCTTCCATACAGCAACTCTACCTGTCCCTAAAATGTGAATAAATCAAGGTCTTACCTTTTGGGAGACAAAGGGTTGCAGATTAGAAGACGGACAGTATTAAAAACCGGAATTAGTAACTTAACTTCTTACTGCTGCATCCCAGGCAACATTTATAGACTGAAAACATATGGATGGTTGAAAAGCAGACTGAAAATCCCAGCTGACACTGGCAGACCCCCATTGAATGAATGTGAGCATCCGTAGGAATGCACTGGAACTTGGGGAATGCAGGGATATGTTTCCCTTCATTCCCGAACTCCCTAGTCCCAAGCCCTGAAACTCTTACCTTAGAGATTTCTGAGAAAGGACAAGACACACAGATCCCGGGGTTCTTTTATAGGATCTGATCTGCATATGAAGCCACCACCTCCTCTTTCTTAGGTCAAAACATTTTTGGCAATCTTAACTCCTAACAGAATTGCGATTCACATTAGAAGTGAATGGATATAATTAGACATAACAGGTCTGTGAATCAATGTCCTATAAATAATTTGACAAGAAAGCATGAGAAGGGGGGGAAGTGGGAGGGTGTGCTAAAGGAGATGAAAGGGGCAACATTGGTTCTGTAATCCATCAGATGCTGACTCACACAGAAAAAGTGAGGAGTAACAGCCAGTGTGTCTCATAGGAAACATGTAGGGATGGAGAGAAGGCACAAGCTCCTGCCTGCTGCAGGCACTCAGAGAGTCCTCGGTGTGGAAAAGCAGAAGGGTTCTACTGAGAGGCAGGGTTATTGCTGGAAGAAAAAAATCCCAGTGCAGGAGGAAGCATCTGCAAAGGAGCAGAAGTTGCAGAAGTGAGAATCAGGAGATGATAAGAAAGACCAAGGACTGGAATGGACCAAAGCCAAAGCAAGTGAAGGGGGGAAGAATGAGCCTGAATATAGTGATAAGGAAGGATATGTCAATAAAGAAGAGGAAGTCCCTGGAGGGGTTTAAGAAAAGACTGATGTGACACTCAGTGCCATGGTTTAGTTGATAAGGTGGTGTTAGGTCAGGTTGGACTTGGCAATCTCAAAGGTCTTTCCCAACCTAGTTGATTCTGTGAAGTAAATAGGGATGTCATTCCAGTGGGATAACAGCAAGTCACCATGGACAAAAGAAGCAATAAAAGAGCAGAACAAGTTCAGGCTAAAGATAAAAGCTTCAAAGCCTGAGGTCATCAAGTTAAGTCCAGACAAAAGGCACAGGAATCAAATTCTTGTTTTTGGAGCTGAAGGTTTTCAAAGATCATATGAACAGCACTATGGAAGTGTTGTACTGAACTTAAGAAATATATCCCATTGGAATCAGGAGAGACAGCTGCTGTCTCAACATAGGGTAGTCATTCAGCATTACTTTTGCAAAACAAGTGTGCTAGGAAAGATTTAATAAATTTACATCCTCTAAAATAGAGTCCGTTATAACCTATGCTGTTCTGGAAGATAGACAACTATTTTTAGAGAGATCTGAATCTCATGATAGTTTGTATAAAAAGACAATCTACTGTTCTGATCTCTGTGATATTCCTCACCCGGATTAAGGAGCGGACACGATCTACATTCACAAGGATCAGAGTGGTGAAGAAAGCAGCGGAACCATACTGAGAAGCAATTTCCTCCCCATGCAATAGATCTGGATTTGTTCAGCATTTGGGGGTGCTTGGTTTTGGGTTGTTCTTTTTCTTGTTTTAGTGTGGTGTTTTTGGTTTTTTGGTTTGCTGGGATTTTTTGTTTGTGTTTTTGGCTTTTGTTTCATTGTTTGTTTATTTTTCATGTGTTGGTCTTCACTTTCCAAACTGCAGTTCCTACCATAAACAAGGAAATTGCCGTGAGTCACATCTCAGCAGCTTCACTTGGTCCCACAGCATATTGCCTTCCCAATTACAGTACCAGTTGTGCTCCTGTCTCTCTTAGCATCTCCTACTCAGAGGTCTGGATAAGAAAGTGAGGTAATTCCTTCCTCCTCTTCTCTCAGCTGTCTGCATCTCTGTGATGGCAGTGTAATCCTGGGTGTGGGAAGGAGATTGACAGACATCAGTTTCATGTTTGGAGTAAATTCCCACTGAAGATAAGACCGAGGCCTTTGCTTTAGCCCTAACAGCTAAACCCTCATCGGAACATAAAGCAGCATTTCTTTCATGTCTTTAATGCAACTATATGGTGTGAGAATTGGAACTCAGGGTTTGTTTCAGGTATTTCAAGGACTCTGTATGTTGTCTTAATTTGCTGGTGCATGCAGTTTTTGACCTGGAGCACAGGAGAGGGTGGTTCAATGTTGGGGATAAACAAAGCTCTACAAAATGAAAGTCTCATTGTCCTTGTAAAATCATGGCTCACTGCTGTTACTTCAGCTAAGTAGAAAAGGACTCTGGGAATGCCTCAGCTGAATTAGAGGTAGAAAAACAAGTTGTATAACCATTATGTGTTCACATTGTGGTGCATGGTAGTTGGTTGAGTTATGTTTGTTGTGCTTAAATCGAATGCAACTGATAAAAGCCTAATTGCTTGAAAAGGCATGGTTTTTGCAATGAACAGATCCCATTTTGCACCTGCCTGGAGGTCCAACTGCATCGTAACAGTTCAAGGCCCTGGTGGAGGCTCCCATCTCTCCTGCTGTGCCCAACCAGCGTCTCCCTGCCTCCCACAGCCCCCTTCCCACACCCTGCTTTTCCAGGAGAAGGAGCTGGGTGCAGGTAAGCAGCTACATGGGGAAAAAATAAGGCATTAGCAGAACAAAGTTCTCCTGTGGAGAGTGGTTTCCCCAGGGAGGAAGAAAACCCCTGCTTAAGGCCCTGGGAAACCCCTTTCTAAGTACGTCCCCTCAGTTCAAATATGCAAATTGTACTCACACGTTCCCCTCAGTTCAAATACGCAAATTGTTGCCAGAGAATTGTTGCAAAAGGAAGTCCCTAGTTCTCTGTGTTACTACGGGTTGATTTTTGCTGCAGGAATTTTAACATTGCTCCCTGTTCTCCCCTGTTGGGCCCTTCCCTCAGACCCCGCCTTAACTCCTCCCCACACGGGGATGTATAAGTATCCCTGCCTGAGCCTGGATCCTGCCTCTGGCCTCTTGTTACTGCCTTGTTCCAGTTCACTCCAATATAGTGTGCGCCTTATTGTTTGTTATTTTTGCATTATTGAAATCCCTTTTAGGACAACTGGCTCAAGGCTGCCTCTCTCTATCAAGTAGTCATTGGGGCAGAGTCCTGAGGAAACTCAAAGGGTTTGGGCCCTTTGATCATCCAGATTTTCCTAAGAAGATGAAAATCACTTGAAAGAATGTAGTTTTAGTCCATCAAAGAAATACATACTTCTCATCGCAAGAAGAATAATAAATCCATATGATTATTACCATTCTTCATGCGTTTTTAAAAATGAAAATGTAAAAATGCTTTGCTGTCTGATATACTTTTAAATGTGAAGATAAACTGTGAACATGCCCTTCAAAAGTAATGAATGCTAGAATAAAGAAATAAGACATGATAGTCGCTGTTCATATGCAAGGGTCTCTACTGTCTTTATTACCTAGAAATAAATGATAATTACTAGAGAAAGCAACCCAGAGGTTTGCATTTTATGCATGCCTCAGGTCACTTTTTAGTCTTGGGAACCTCATTCCTCTTCTTCTATCTTCTTGCCGATTTCCCTGCTCTTGGCTCGAAGCTTGTTGACCTGTGACTCTGCAATGTCAGCCCGCTCCTCGGCTTCCTCCAGCTCGTGCTGGATCTTGCGGAACTTGGACAGGTTGACATTGGACATCTCCTCCTGTGAGGGAAGAGGGAGTTGTGAAAACAACAGGCAGCATCTGAACATTTATTATCAAAAAACAGGGCAAACAAAAATTCAAATGTCGCAGATGGGCTAGCAGAGCAGATTCAAAACCACGATGGGAAGCTGCTCAAGGTGTTATGTGTGTCAGAAGAGAAAAGAATATTGGAATGTCAAAAAGTCATTATACAAAACATGGTCAAGGCAGGGTGCATGTCATAGTCCTGAATACACAGACAGCTGCTCCTGACATCCAGGTCAGGGTATAAACAAAGAAATAGAGTGGGAAATGAGGCTTATAGCAAAACATATAGGGTCGGGGAAGTATATTTCCTCCCAAATCCAGCAAGTCTTACTCTCACATTCCCCATTGTGTCAAAATATCATTATGTTTCATCAAAACAATCAAGCTTTCAAAAAGCTGTAGAGGAAAACATGAATACACAATTCCACCTCCACCAGAAGAAGGTCTGGTTTGGACAAACTGGTACTTACAGCCTCCTCAGCTTGTCTCTTGTAGGATTTCACTTTCATTTGCAGCTTGTCCACCAGATCCTGCAGCCTGAGGACATTCTTCCTGTCTTCTTCAGACTAAAGTAGTTGGCAAACAGGAAAGAGAGTCAATTCTTGGTTCTGCATCGTGCAAAGTGAACAATTCCCCTTAGGGATTGTTTGTGCAAAATGTGCCTGGCTGTG
>VXBN01009627.1:0-166621 GCA_013397395.1 Sinosuthora webbiana
AAAAATATATAAGTAGGGAAAGCAAAATATTCCTTGAGCCTGCCTTACTCTGGCATTGCAGTTCATACAGACATTTATATATGTACCAAATGTCCACTCATCTCTGCAGTAAAAAAAGGTATTTTGTTAACCCAGAGAGACCCTGGAACAAGGCAGTGGGGAAGGCAAGTTGAATATGAACAGGCCCCAGTGGCAGCACTCAAATCACTTATTTCAGGAGACCAGCCCTCATCTTCCAGACAAGTCATGCTCTTCCAGGAGAGACCTTGGACACAAGCACAATACATAGCTGCGCATGGGCTAATATTCAGATCAGGTCATAATCTTACTTTTGTATGTGTCAGTAATAAAAAGTTGGATAGTTCAGTTCACAATAGCTACCTGGGCTAGGAGCAGGACTCTAACTGTATTCCAGATGCAGGATTAATTCTTGAATGAACAATGAGAACATTTGCAGTAGTGAGAATTTGGAAGCATGCAGTATTCCCACTGCCAATTTATAAAAGCGTAAACTGCAGCCAAGAGCCAAAAAAGAATCAAAATAAAAGCAGCAGGAGGAAAGAAATTCTTGAGAAATACAAGAGAATGCAATCCTTTCTGAAGAGAATATTTCCCCTGAAGAGAAATAAATTTCCCCTGTGGTTCCTCCTTACATATAAACTTCAATTCCATCTGCAAGTCTGAAGTCCTATGTCTGAGTTTCTCCACCAAAGATACTAACATTTGTGCCAGCAAGGGCTATACAGAAAGATTCCTAATAGATCACTCCTCCAAGAACACTATATCTAAAACTACTGAAGTTCAATTTGATTTGGTCAATAAAATGAAAATGAGTCCTCTGACAAACAACTAAACTGATTTGGTGCCTTTTGAGGCATTTAGGAAAAGTAAACATATCCCTCTTGGATGTCTTCTTCAGAGCCCCTTATGTTCCCAGAATTTCTTATGTCATCAATAATAGATGCAGGTAATATGCTGCTTTATCTGTTTTCCACAGCTTGCCTATGGATACCTGCCTAGGGTAATAATCTTGATAATCACAGCTGACATTTCACTGTGTGCCTAAAGTCAGATGATTTTCTAGGTGAAAATAAAATCTCTGCCTTGCCCTGTGTGGGATTGTTTGACAGGTCCTTTCTGTCACTCTGTCCATGGTGAGTTTTATCTAAGATTAGCATCTTGTAAAAGGTCATGAGCAGGTTTTACAGCCACAGACCAATGTCAAGGCCTCTGTACCAACAGCCCAGTTTAGCAAAGAGCTTTTGTTAGCATCTCTCAATGCACAGAGATCTGCTATGCAGTTGTGACCTTACTTTTACAGAGACTCATCTAGTGAGTGGTTATGGATAATTTAATTCTGAACTTGCTGTCACATGTGAGCTGACACATACTTATTGTATCAGATCTGCCATTCATATTGTGTCAGCTGAGCATGTGATATCCTTCAGTATGCAGAGACACACAGACTTTTTGAAGACTTAAATAACTACCCCAGTGGAAATTTTATGGAAAAAAAAACTTGGAAAGAAGACTAAATTACCTTTCCATGGTTTGGCTTTCATTGTGTTTTGTTTTGCTTCTAACAGAAAAAGGAGTAATGTAGCTGTCCTTGATCTCAGACTATCCAGCGTGAGGACAGAGGCTGACTTATTTCCCATCTGACACTGACATTTTGGGCCCAAGTGTAGTTCCTTGCAACAGTTTCCTTCCTTACCTTGGCATTAGTCCGCCCTGTGTCTTGTATTACACCTGCATTTTCATGATTACCTGATTCAGATGAATTGTTTTTTAACTCACCTGAGGAACATAGAGCCCTACACAAAGAAAATTATATGGGGGTGTTGCTGGATTTTTCCATATCATTACTGCAAGTCAGGGACTCAGATAGAATAATCCCTACCTCTGCTGCTCTTAGAGCCAATGTGCTAATGCACAGGCTGGAGGATCTCTGATTGCCCACTGTCTCCAGCCCATTTAGTCTTAAAAAATATACAAGCCAATGCGAGGAAAGCATGTAGAATTTATTTCAATAAATTTAATCCTGTTCTCAAAAGGAAGGCACAAATGTAATTTTGCATTCTAATTTATTTGGATGCGTTTGTGTGCTCTTTCTCATCAAATAGATGGTGTCAAACAAGCATCCGTGTAATTTACTTTAGTCACAAACTGCAGCTATTTGCAGTGACTAATATCTTGTTGCCCATCATCTGGGCTATTACAATGCCAGATATGCTAATTACTTCCTTGAATGTGCAGTACAAAATGTGCTTGGCTTGAAACCATTCTTTAGACAAGTAAAGCACGTTGGTTTTCTTTCCTGGCAGTTTAATTGCACGACTGTCAGCTGCATCAGAGCAAACATCTTTTCCTTCCTCATCTCTCATTCCTTGGTCTGTCTTCTTGCAGTGTGCTTGCAATTGCTAAGTAGGTAAAAAAAACCCAATTAAAAAAAAATTTAAAAAAAAATGATAATAACATTTATAAAGCCACATATGTAGTCCAAATATGTATAAATACAGTTGAGTAACACAGTCTTCAGGAAAAACAAAGAAATGAGAAATCATTTCGAATAAGCCAAATTTCTGTGAGCATTTTTGGTATGTCCATGCTATGGAGTTTACAGAGGCCATTGACATAAAAGCAAACACTCACAGATGCAGTGTTTGATCTGCCTACATCAAGTTGCAGCCACCTGTGTGAAGGCCTTCCAGAGAATTTAAGAACTACTCTGCAAGCAAGTAGGGAAGTAGATTAACTGAATGGCTGACTGCTCAGGTGTCAGCCAGAAACACCCAAAGGCTGGAGCAGCAATGTGGATCATGGAAGGACATGGACAAATGTCAAATAGTGGCTGGAGACATTCATCTCAGAAGTTCCTACTTTTTATAAATACTGCAAAATATAGATTCATGCATCTGAAGTAGCCAGAAATAACTAGCTTTTATAATTTTAGAGGCTCAGAATAAGAGTTTTTCAGTCCAATCAATACACTTCCAGTATTTTAAAGACAGTCGTGCTTTGAAAAAGTTTTTCCTCTCCTCTCTATCTCCCTTGCTTCTCCAGATAAAAATAGGGAGTTCTCAGAGTTCAACCTTAAGGTTTCTGCTTTAGAAAACTACCAAGATCAAGGACAAATTTTTCACCCACTTTATCTACCCCGAGATGTACCCCTTGTCTACATGAAAGCAGTCTCCATGTATAAAATACCCAAAAAGGGTTTAACTCTTTGTCTGGCCCCACAGCCTCCATCTAACCTCTGTCTGTGTGCTCATGTCCTGTGACCATGACAGGTGGACAAGACAGTCTGTCATGGCTTCCTGCTGGAAAAAAATGGTGGTGATGGATGAAAAGACAGTTGGGTCTGTATTCTTTAGAAATCCCAACTGAGCATCTGTTGCCAATAAGGTCAATGAGGACATAGATATCCAAATATCCAGAGTATGATAGTATGGGTGTTGAAATAGCTTTGAAGCACAGCTATCTCAGATGTAATGTTAACATAGATCTGACACCTTCTCTGTCTTGTTCATGTATATAGAGCCCAAGAAAGGCCTGAATATTTATCCTTAAGAAAATGAATACTTTAAATTATACCATTTTCTTCATTTCATTCTGCTTCTATGTTGAGATAGGAGGATCTCTGAACTTTGTTTCTTAAGAGTATTAGCATCTCTGCAGCCACACTGAACCCTCTCCAGTGTTGCTCAGATCCTCTGTACAAGCTTGTAGATGTCTTCTGAAGTGTTTCTTTCTTTGAAGTCTGTGTGTCTTCCAAATGCCCCTCCATACTAAAAGGTTGGTAGTGCACATCTTGCCTCGGGCACATCTAGTTGCCTTCAGGTAGCCAATAGATCAACAGTGCTCCAGCAGTCTAGCATAGCCAGAAAGAAATCCACAAAAATGACAGCACTACATAATGCTATGGTTCAAGGGGGAAGGGGGACAGGGGATGAATGGTGGGAAATGGCTTTTTTCACTGCTTTTCTGTGACATGTTCCACTGCCATGCCCTGCAAACCACACAAGCAGTGGCCAGTGAGGCCACTGTAGTATCTCAGAGTAGTTGTGACCACACAGGTGCAGCAAAAACTTGGTAAGTGAAAACTGTGCCCAGCCCAGCAGTCTACACTTTAAAAACTTCCTCTTTCACCTGGAATCTTTATTTTAATGAAAAATGGTAGAAGACCTTAAAAGGAGAAAGAAAGAAAAAAAACCAAAAAGCCTCAAAAAGCTTCTAAAATGAGGTTATAGGATGTGTTCCTTGTTCACTTGAAATTAATTAGACTTCAGATTTCTGTGTGTCTCTCTCATGCCCCTGAAATCCAAAAATAAAATGCTGGGTTAATAGGCACAAAAACAAGGAATAAAGAGAGAAAAGATATTGTGGTTGTCCTGATACATTTTGTCCTGTAAATGGAGAGTTGTCAATCAGGATAAAAGAAGGTTGTTATTTCTGCTTCTGCCATTGTTAAATCTTGCTAAGAAAACTGGAAGTGTGAGCCCTGTGCATTCAGCACTGGAGGTGTAACTCATTAGAGGCACATTTGGAACTTTTGTTTATTACAGTGTCATCATGGGACGTTTCCCATTGTGCGCTTTCAAAAAGGTGATTGTCAGACACAGAAAGAGAGAGAATAAGCATCAGCTAATTGACTGTTCACACAGCCAAATAATTGGCTTCAGTATAATAGGTAAGATGAAAAAAACTTGAATGAATGTAACTTCTAAAGTTCTGCAAAGGGCTGATCTATGCAGAACCAAAGTTTTGTGTTTATACGAAAGCCCGTGTCTCAGAAAAAGCCAGTCACTGCACTGGTGAGTCAGTGTTGAGCTAAGCTAGCACCACATGGATTTGAGAGCAATTGCCATATGTGTCAGAAAATCCTTCACTGCATCCAAGTGCTGCTCAAGTGAAAAATTCCGGGAGTCAATTCTGTTCATCTTAATTTGCTCCACAGTGATGTCAAAGCAGACAGAAGCACTGGAACAGATAAGGCATATTTTCCTCACAAATTCTGGCCTCTTCTTGAGTGCCTTCCTCCCTGGTATGTATTTGGAAGATGGAGACTGACTGGCAAGCAGCTACAAGGTTTTATCTGTGACAGATTTCTCTTTAAGGAACGTAGTTCTGCTTGGCAGGCAAATCTGGGCCCGTTGCTGTTTCTGAATGGTACAAAGGGGGTGTGCTAGCACTGAGGTCCCGTCTTTCCCATTTTCACTGTAAGTACTTATCATAGCATGTAGAGACTGTGCTACCAGATGTTACTTGATCTTCCTTCAAATGATAGAGGTGCTTGACTTTTGACTATCCTTATAAATAAAAGGTCAGCACATACCTGAATGCCTTTTGTGTACAGGTACAGGTTCCACTGAGAGTAACAGTTATGATAATAAATGAGGAATGAAGAGATCAAAAAATCAGGAAGAAAAAAAATATATGAATTGACAGTGGGAAGAGGTGGAAAATAAAGACCGTAGAAGAATGGACAGGTGAAATGCAACTATGTGGTAGAGGAAGGCTTTCATGGTGTGAAAGAAGTGCCCAAGTCAGATGAACCATATTCTTGCATTGAAAGAAGTCCTTTCTACCTCTCCTCAGCAGCTGTGTCCCTGCCAGACCTCAGGGAACCATGACACAGGAGAGTTTTCTCCACTCCTGGGACTCTGCAACACTGTGCCAAGTTCAGCAGCAACATGAGGGGTTTAATGAAGAACACGGATAACTTTCCAAAACAAAATTTGAAGGAGAAGAGCAAACTTTCTTGTGAGCAACACAGGTTTATCATGGACAGTGGATGACCCTCAAGAGGACCCTTCCTAAAACTATAATTTGAAGTCAGTGCTGTTCTACATCTATCATAAGTAAGTTGTTTCTATTTCTCCTCTTCTCTAGAGAAAAATTCTAGCAATAATTTTTTTAATAAAATTGAGTCATAGCAGTTTCAGTCCAGCCTTGCCCTTCTAGCAGATTGATGAAGAACATTTTAACATCCTTCCCTGCTGGTTTGCTGTTGATTCCTTTATTTTCTGTTTATTACTATTTTGCTTTCAAATTAAATGGTAATGGTTAAAACTCAGCACCAGTTCTATGACTTCAGTTTCTTCTGGTTTCTGTGTTGTCAGTTTTACTGTTAGATTGTTGTGAGGCTACAAATAATCCTGGAGTTTGGGGCTGAGCTTTTCATTTTCATTTAAACACAATGTCATGAAACTGAGCTGTATTCCATAGCAGCTCAAATCCACTGACTACAGTGAACATTTGGCCAGAAGTCATGGCAGAATCTAATGCACAAAGTTGAAGACCACATACTATGAGTCTTAGCTAAAATGTTTTCATTTGACAGCTCTGCAGAAAATGCCTTTGCTAGAAGTCAAACAATTCATTTAGTAAACAACTGATCTGAAAATCAACTGCATAATTAGGAGTTTGGATGCATTATAAATAATGTTTTACTTCAGACAAAAATAGCTTTAATCGACATGAATTTCCATAATCCTCCGACAAGACTGGAAACTGACAAGTGACTGAGAGGAGCTGGCAGAAAAGTATAAGGCAAAAGTATTTACCAATGTTCATTTATTTATTAACAGTTTGGGCGTGCTAATCATTAAAGTCACACAAACTTTCCCTTTGCCAATCTTGGAACTTCCAGACATGGACTTCAGTAATTTTCTCTCTTTTTACAGTCACCTCTAATTCCTATCAGTTTCTGGAACCTCTAAGTATCCTCTCAGTTACTTAGCTCCATATGCAGAACTAAAAGTCTTCCATTAGAGGTGGACATCTTTATATAGAAAGTTTAGGCTGGCAGACTCATATTTGTTACCTTAGTCCCTTATTTATGTCTTTAAAGTCAATTTCTTGTCTCACAAAAGTGTAAAAAATAAAAATTTATCTGATCTTTGCAGGAAGATGAAAGAGGCCCCCAGACTCATCCCAGAATGCCTTCAGCTTTCTCTGTAAAGCCTAAGGAGAATTTGGACCTCAAAGGACTATATATATAAATTATAGTTCCTGGATATTTTACATTATTTTATTAGGATATAAATCAATAAACCAAAAAGCTTGCCTAAAGACTAAACACTGAAAAAAAAGAGTGACAAAAGCTGGAGTTTAACACAAGAGAACCCAAAGTTGCAGCTTTCATAACATAGAGGCATGGGTGTTGAAATTTGAATTGTCAGATAGACACTTTCTTTCATTGCTCTGATACCAGTTGAAGTTTTTTTTTGTGTTTTTCCCCAAGTTCTGATTTCTATGTGGCAGAGATTTCATGAGAAACAGTCATTTTCTTAAAAAGTTGATAAATATGTCCTGAGTTGCTCTTTTTTTGTTGTTGTCTCTCAACAGCAGCGACAGAAATTTTGAAAAATAGGGACTTCAATATCAAAGTCTACATTTTATTAGACAGTGATTTCTAGACCTAGATTGTGTAAATGTGGATTCTAACTTTGCTTTCTTAGACCTGCATTTGGCAATTATTTGACCAGATACTCCAGCAGAATATTCAAATAAAGCTGAAGTCAGTGATACTATGCAGGGTGACACCAAGAAAAACTTCCTGGCAGCAATAAAACTGTTCGTGATTGCCAAAAAACCCGAAAATCAAGAAAAAGTGGATATGTGATGGCATGAGGTATCTATATTATCCCTTGGACAAATCAGCAGCTTTTCTAAGATAGAAGCAAAAAATGACAGAAAACAAAAATGAAATCACACAAAGAAAAAAAAAAATAAAACAAAACCTTGTGTCTGGTGTTTAGGCATTTATAAACTATTTAGAAATCATATACATTTTTTTGTTTATCATGTATAGGGTTTTTGAAGACTTGTCAGTTGTTTTCTGTTGTTTTCCATTTAAAGTAGTAAAATTTCTTCAAGAGATCCCTAATTTTTACGTCAGACAGAAATATTGCAGTAGGTTCCTTGACCATTTGTATAATAAATTAAATAAATATTATATGCACCTTATATAAAATAAATCTTTCAAACACAGGACCCAGAGGTATGTGCATAATAGCAGGACAGTTTTTTAAACTCTCTTTGAGTCAACCACTTTCAAGTGGAGTGGTTTAATTTACACACAGAAGGACCCTTTAGGGAAGGAAAATCTTGTAGAAGCTGTCTGGATAGATACTTGCTTCTTTCATTTACTTCCCCATGGAATGACACACTTCTTTTCTGCAGAGTCAATAGGCTTTTATGAAGTTTCCTTGAGTCAAATTGATTTCTTTAGCTCTAATCAGCAGGTTTTTTAGAGACCGGGCTTTGAAATACATCTTTTCTTCTCTCAGCAGGACATTTTATATTCACGTTACTTCACTTCAGTAAACCAGGTAGGAGAAGTCCCAGGTCTATAAATGAGGTCTGTAAGATGCAGTTGATGAGAAACAGCATGTGAGAGCCTTACCCTGCACTGGCACCATAGGGAATATATATTTGGTCGACTCTGATAACCTATTCAGTGGGATCAGTGCCAGCTGCTTGCCTCTGACACTGCAACCTGTGCTTTGTTAAGCCCTGCCTATGATGGATGAAGCCTCTCAACAGCTACATGAATTATACATAAGTATAGATCGGTCTCTATGTATGCAAATACATCTCTACTTATGTGCACACATGTATGTGTATGTGCAAACAAAAAAAGTAGACAATTTTCTGATGGTTATGGCTTTGTCATGCCAGGATTGTCTTGATGATTGTAAGAGAGCTAATTACTGGCAGAGGATAAGCTCTGGGATATGCTTTTTTATCCCACCTGCTTGGTCCAATCTGACAACCCTAGCTGAGACAATTGTGCTCAGTCCATCAGGACAAACTCCTGAGTAACCCTAAACACATCTTTGCAGGTCACCAGCTAACATTACACAGGCAGAACTAGAACATTTTGCTACTTTATTTTGAAGATTATTCTAATATGTGCAGGAAAAAAAGGTTTTATTTTGCCTGCCTCCTTGCTTAACAATAGAGGAATTTAAAGACTTTTGTGTTTGCAATCCATATCCATAAGCATTTTTGTGTTTGCAATCTATTTACACGTACAGGTGAGCAGCTGTACTGCAGACACTAATTTTTCCTATAATGTGACTATATATTCTTCCATTGTCTCTTGATAAGTACTCACAATTTTAACAGCTTTAATATAACTCTGTAATAGCTAAAATTGCTAGAATACTTGCAATTTCCCTGTTTCCTGAATGGAATTTGGGTTGGGAATCTATAATTCAATTATTTCTGGAATAAATATATATAATTTTTACTTTGCCTGATCTGCAAGTGAGCACTTTCTTATACACAAGCAATTGAATTGAATTCTGTCTTCACTAGTAGCCAGCACCTCAAAGTTCACTGAGATCTACAGGAAACCAGGGAAAACTATTAAGAAATGCTATTCTGTATTGACACTTATGGATCCTTTGAGGCACAATCAGTACTACATATTCACTTGATATCCAATGATCAAGGCTTGAAGGTATGTCATAAATAAGTGTTCAACTCTGTGCTTGTCTGATGACTGGTTACCTGGAATATTTTCAAAGCTCCTGCAGACTGTTTTATTTTCCTCTATCCGCTTGTTAGGTCTTTCTGTATGCACACTGTGAAAAAAGTCCACAGTGCTATCTTGTTTTCTCTTGCTATGATTGTCTTTGTGTGAACAGCATTTAGGTATGCTAGAGCTGTGTCTGCTCTCTTCTACACAGAATGTTATAGTAGGACCTTCTGGAAGGACTACAGAAAGTCTGATTTTGGCTGTATTACTCTGCTTCCCTGAGACATAAAATAAATAAGCAGCAATAAATAATGGAATATATAACATTAAATACTCAGTAGATTAAGAATGAAATAAGCAGATGACTAGGCATTTTAGGCAATGATAAATGATGTGCAATTATATGTTAGATATGATGGTTTGGATCACTGCACAGCATGATAAGATAAACCAGTATGTGTAAGCCATAAAATTGCAGCAATTCCTTTAAAAATATTTAATTTCAGGAAAAAAGAAATTAGTTATTGGTCAGGTACATTGCCTGTTTCTAATTTAAAAATAGACCAGAAATTATTTACTCCTGAATAATATCAGTAAAATTCTATGAGAATAGTATGATATTTCAGTTTCATTTTTGTCATTCTGACATTAAGGCACTTAAACTTATTTCTTCACTTTAAAACAGTGTACTACAATTAAACACTTGTGTATTAAATAAAAAGAAAAATACTTGAACATCTGAAATATATCAAAAACATTCTGTTTCAGATTTTTTTAAGAAAGGAATCAATCCACATCCCTGCAAAATGAAAATTTTAGCGAAGGTTTCACTCTTCTAATAGTCAGTATAGCATCCTTCTGAGTTTTTTGTTGAGTCACTGCTCGGTTCCAATTACACATCAATTATGCAGTTATGCATTCTGCCCCTGGTCCATGGAAATTGCTTGTCCTTAGATGCCGGTTTCATGCCTTGCTTTCTTCTTGAGTTGCAGGAGTTCACATTTTGAGCTGTGAAGATTCAGACCCCAGTCACAGCCAAGATGGCAACAATTACAGGTAGTCACGAATAGCACGATAGAGGAATTCAGGTAATATACAGGAAATAATTTAGACTGCTTAATCCATTCATAAATGCGGCCTCTTTTCCTGCTTCTACCACCTCCTACTTGGAATATTCTCTTCTGTATGCACTAAAGTAGTTTGTGGCTCTACAGGAGACCAGCAACAGCATAAATAAATAAATACCCAGCAATGTTCATGTGGAGATTATTTAAGGGTTATTAACTTCAGGTCTTGGATGCACAAAGTGCAGTTATATAACAGGAAAGCATCCAAAAAAATCAGAACCGTGAAGTGGAAATGCAGCATAATCTGGCAGAATGAACACACCCAAACCAAGCCCAGGTTCTCTCCTTTTGCCATGTATTCTATTGGGTTGTCAGGAATGCTGCCTTTAGCTTCTCAGTTCCCCAGAATAACATGTGAAGAGTATCACTTGTACCTCTCCTTTTCCAATCACTGCTTTTGGGACTTGCTAGTTTCCTCAAGTTATGAACATGTACATAAATAAACTCTGACTGAACCAAAGAGCCCTTCTTGCTCTCAGTAACTGGTAAGCCTCCCACTGACTTCATCATAAGTAAAGGCCTCCTAAAGATTTATCACACTAATGGTCACACCTTATCCATCCAATATCCATTTTCTAATTCACTATGACCTCAGAAATTTCAATGTGTACCAAGTTACTCACTCTTACAAAATGAAGTCTTTCTGATGTGTCAGACAGGATGACAGCAGCTTCAAAGTTGTCTTGCCCATCACCTTTCTCCACAATGTTACTAACCATACCTGTCAGATAACTGTCTAGACTATTTCTGAAAGACTCCAGGGTAGGATTTCATGATTTCTTCAAGCAATTTTCTTCAAAGCTTCCCTACCTTTGCAATTACAAAGTTTTTTCTAATTTTTATCCTAAATCTCCCTTTCCAGAAATTGGCAGATTCTTCTTGTCTAATTCAAAATGGACACAGAGAAAAATATCTGTATTAGAAATTCTCAGCAGTCTTCAGGTATTTAAGACTGCCAGTTTCCCTGGTTTGCTTTCCTTCGCTCTAGGCTCAGCAGTGCATTTTTTCCAGTCTTTCTTCACAGGTCATATATCCTAAACTTTCCTCACTGTCACTGTTCTTGGTGGACTGTAGTTCAGTTTGCCAAGAAAAACAGGTGGTGCCACAAGCAGTTTCCTCCTGGAGCTCTTACCAGCACTGCTGAGCTGACACAGAGCTGTTGGGTGCACAGGGAGAAACCATAGTGTCATTTCAGATTTCTGTGGGAGCAAGGTGGCAACTGAGCAAGAGCCCTAAAATGACCAAATGTGTGTTAACAGCCAGCAGGGTGCCTTAGGAGAGAGTCCAAATGAGAATCCAGTGTCCCATGCTGTATGGGCTCAGGGGTATTACTTCAAATTAGCTGCAGTCTGTTCCCAGGCACTGAGTCAGTAATTGCAGAAAAGTGAAAACTTGAAGCAAATTTCCTGGTTTAGTGTCATCCAAAAGTCACTCAGTTCTCCTGCTCTAAAACTGCTCCATGATGCTACCAGAAGCAGAGTAACTAAAGACATCTGGGACATGTGACCGAAACATCTAAACAAAAAAGTTAATGTCAAATGCCTCCAGTGGTATTTTTTGGATATGCAGTATGGTTTTCATAGTAAGTGTGCACTATGGTTTTCAAAACCAAAATGGGTCATGCCAGACCTCAACAAGCAGGCTGATCACCCCAGGCTGAAAACCCTGGAGCAGGTGAATCCATCCAGCAACACAGCATGCTCAGAGAAGTACATATAAAAGGTTAGATTTCCACTTGTTTTCCTGGTGAAGGAGAAGGGTTGGAAAGAGAAATTGGGCTCATGGACAGATTTTTATATTTGTAGTGGTTTCTGTGTTTTTCTTCTAGACTTCTTCTGAGTATCAAAAGGCTAAAAGTTAACTACAATCAAAAATAAAACGTCATGTATTTTTCATAAGTGTTGTTCTGATATTCCAGTGTAGCTTTAGGAGACTTAAAGGCATAGTCTTCTAGGAATACAATATTCAATCTCTTGTGTTGAACATTCAAAGACAGCAATTTAATATGAAGAAAGAAAAAATCAGTAAGTTCTGGAAATGTGAAGGAAGCCTTTCTTTGAGAGAGAGGATGCTATCTTTTGAGATACCACTTGCAACTCCAAAAATAAGAGCACAACACACATTTGATTTTATGGCTTTGCAATAGGGAGTAATTCTTTCTGAGCTTTCTCTTGAGATTCTTCTCACCACTTTATCGACTAAAGAATAGCTGTCTTCCATATCCAGGCTGCTTCTCAAGCTGAATGAAAATTATCCACCTAGGAGACAAATGTGGTGTTTTACTGGTTTTATGCTCTGATTCTCTGAAACCTTAGAGAAAACTGAGGTTGAGAGGTAGTTATTTAGTTTGTTTAAACAAAAAACAAATGGCCTTGTTCTCCTGGCTTTCAGTAAGCTCTTCAAAGTGCTAAGCTGCTATGGCCGTATTAATAAATTTGGTTATTGAGATTTATATGAATTGGCTTTTACAGAAATGTCAGTTTCAAGTGTTAAAAAGAATCAAGACATTTTTCCTTAGCTTACAGGATAAGGTAAATAGAATTAATTCCCTGCACGTCCCATATCCTCAATCTCCCAGAATCACGGAGAATAAAGTGTAGAAGACAAGACTTTAAAAACAGGTCCTGGAGCCAGGACTATTCATCCTGATAGCTAGAATTAAGACATCTTATAAAAAATCCTAAAGTACTACAGAATCTGTGTATTTCATTTATATGGTCTATTTAATAAACATTAAATAGCCTCAATTTGGTTGCAGAGGGACAATTAACATGCATTAAATCAGTACAAAACCAAAAACTGTGATGATAATAATAAATACAAGAAAAATAAGAGGCTACAAACACAATTATTTTTCTTTTCCCTCCTCATTACTCCTGCTCTGTAGCTGCAATGTGTACATCCCTCTCTTTATTTGAAGTTATTGCATATCATACTGTGATGTGCTACACCTGTTCATTTGCAGGTTTGTTTTTTTAGTGTATGGGACTTCTCCGTCACAAAATAAATTCTGCAGAAATATCCATATGTTAGAAACCTGTGCTTGTGAATATCTAAGTGCTGAAGAATGTACTGCTTATTTTTAAGCAAACTTGCTGCAAAAACCTTAATGTTCCAGTGCTTTGAAGTACTTTTACTTCTGAAGACATCCAAGAGGAGAGAAGAGAAAGGAAGGGAAGCAAACATCATTTTTTACACAGTACTAGTGGAATAGTTTGGCATTCTGAAGATGTATTGTCTAGATCTCTACCACAATAAGCAAATGCTCTGCAAGAACATGCACAGACAGCAAAATAGGTTGCAGGATATGCTACAGTAATTTCTTCTTTGTTTCTTCTCAGTCTGTTCTAAAGTGTTAGGTGTGCTGATTATTACCATGTCACTGTTCATATTCTCCTTCCTCTGTTCCTTCAGAAATTCATCCCAATACTTCTTATTGTCATGGAAAGGGTTGGCATGACACTGTTTTTCCTCCTTGTTGGGATTTCCAGGATATTGTTTTAGAAATACAATGATTCCATCTTGAGTGAAGTTATCACAAAACGCCAAAACCAAATACTAATTAAATACTCAGTTCCTTGTGTGATGGAAGGAGTCAAGCTGAGGAACAGCTGATAGATCAAAACTTAATGATGGAAATATGCCTAAGCATTGCTAAGTCTTAGTGATATCCCTCAGTATCCATCCATAGAGATGTGGTAACATTTTCCTATAGTCACACTTGATGGGGGATGTGAAATAGCTCAAAACATAAATGCTCTGCAACATTGATTATATTGTACAGACATTTCTATTTTGCCAACTTGTTAACTTCATTAACCTTCTTAACCTTCATCTTCATTTTTCTAAATTTGGATGGCAAACTTGTGCTTTCAGTTTAGATAAACTGAGTTCAGTTTATGACAGTTTATAATACAAAATAAGCCAAGGTTCTATTCAACATTATACAAAAATTCACACACTACCCAGAGGCAATTTCTGGGACCATTTGCTGTGGTTCCTACTGAGTTTGTAACAGAAAAAGTGCCTGCGGATGATATTTGAAGTAGTGTTTATGCTGGCACAAGTATTAACAGAACCTAGGGATATTGAAAAAGGATGCTTGCATTTCTCTTACATTCCTTTTATTTTAAACATAGGTTTTCACTGAGCATGTCACTGTCATCTGAAAAGTGGCATGCTCAGTGAAAATCCTACCTTTAATAACAAAAGGTTAGAGCATATCTCAGAATTATAGTCTTGTAGCTTGTAGGAGAATTCCAGAGGTTTTTATCACCTAACCTCTTCCTTGCCATATTTGGATAATTATTGCTTTAATAAGAGAAGTCATTTTGTTCACCACTGGAGTGCAGCAGCCCTTACATACCAGCTGTATTTCCAAAACTGACCTAAATACGGATCAGGATTTGATATCTGCCACACACAGTTATCAACCACAGAAACAATCTCTCTGGGAATGGTGTTTCTCAAAACGACATGAACACAAACTGGGAGATATGATTAGAAGCAGGACTGAAATAAAAATGTGTTTCTCACAGAGTGCTTCCTAATAACATAGCCAGTATCTTTTATCACTAGTTTCTAACACATACAGCTAATCTCAGGCAGTGAAAAGTTATTTATTGAGCCAAGTTGCCTTTGGTTTATGAGCCTTTAGGAGGTTGTTGCTTCACAGTTATGAGCTTTACTCCACAAACATGATGTCTAGAGATTTTCTGCTAAAACTCAAGATTCCCACTCAGTTTCCTAATTTTAGAGATTGATAAAATGTGGCTTGCAAAAGGGCTAATCCTCTCCAAGACTGAAGTAAATCAGTCTACTGAAGTAGGCAGGAGTTGCAAGAGCAGTTCTTGATTACATTTCTCCTCTTCCTTTTCTCAAATCAGATGAGCAGGACATAGCTGGTAGCTCATCTCCCACTAAACTCTCCTGCAGCTGAGAAGCTGATGCTTCTTGTTGAAGAGCTCCAAAAGCATTTAATGACTTGCAAATTTGAACAGCACTTAGATGATACTTTATTTATAAGATACATTTGGAACATTGTGTCTCATAGACACTGATAGAAGAGGTGAGTGAGTGCCTTTTGAAGAGCTCGGTACAAGTGTCAAAATAGTACATCAGAATATGCAGAAGTTGTTAATGGATCGGTCTTGAAAATACACATTGCAAGTCAAATATTCATACTTGCATCCAAAACCTTCTTCAAACACTGACAGGTGTGTATTTCTTGAAATTACTATTTCATGACTCATTCTCCTTTATCTTCTTCCAGGAATGTTATTTCTAGTGGAGCGAAGCTAATGTGGAGGGATGAGGTCATGTTAAAGCTAGCACATGTCAAGCACAAGCCGCTCCCTACATGACACCAGTCCTATTCCTGGTGTGAACCCTCATCTCCTCTTTGAAGATGACAGTTAGAAAGGTTTTCATCATTGAGTTAACTGCCTACTGTCAACATATCCTTGGAATGAAGACCAATTGCCACACTGGTATTTCACATTGCTTCTCCATGAAAGCATGTCCCATGTAGATGAGTATTGTGCATCCACACTTCTATTGCATTGAACATCTCCCAAAGACAAAGCAAAATCTTTGCCAGAATCCAAGTCCTGAAGATGCAATTGATGCAAGAATGAAGTCCCACCAGCTCTCAACCTACTGGAAATTCCAGATGGTCATTGACTAGTGAACAGCACTTTGATAGTTTCCATCTAATGTCTAACACTGCAGCACAGTATTTTCTAAAACAAACTGAAATAAATTATGCACATTGACCATACAGATGGGAATTCAGGAATATGCAACAATCTTAGTTGTGACTATCTGACACTTTTATTTAATGAGGAAGCAGAAATGTAGCAGTAATGTTTCTGAGGCAAGGACTTGGTACTAAATCGCAATTTTATACCAAAATGTCTGTGTTCCTCCAACTAATAATTTGTCGAATCTATACAAACCAATGCACAGAGAGCAGAAGTCTAGAACTAATGTGACAGTGGCATAAAGAAAGTCATATCAGAAATTATAATGCCTGCTTTTCCACTTAGACATGCAGTGTTGACAAGCTTTCTGTCTCAGTTTGTATGGAAAAAATATGCCTTTGGGGAGAAACACAAAACCAGTATGAAATATGAATAGAAGAGCTTGTGAAATTATCAGATCAGAAAAAGCATTTGGGACAACCATTTTTTCCCACTGACTGGAAAATTCTATTCCTGTCGAGTAAATCCACAAGGCACCTAGTGGCTTTTCCTAATTTAAGACACTTTCCATTATACTCTGTTAAAGACCATGTCAAAAGCTGGACCATCAGCTCAGATGTGGTGCCAATCTTCCATGCACACAGATTCATCATAAACTTTCATTCTTATGCAAATGACTGCCAGAAAGGTCTTTTTATATTTGGGAGAGGACTTCTAACCTGACTACAGCCATCCCAATTTCTCTCTTTTTTTTTCATGTTATGAAATCAGTGTTGCCTCAGTATTGTGACAAACTCATGTCTTATGCCACCTTCTTCTTTTGGCAGACAAAAAATCCAGTGCAATTATCTACTTTCAGTACATTAGTAGATTCTCAGCCTTTTCAAGCTTTACATCCATATTGTCTATTGAGAGGAATAGTTCTTGTCTTGAATTACACTGAAGGTCTTTTCTTATTTTTTTTTTTAAGAACAGCAGATCCTAAACAAACATTTTGTTTTAAAAATTTTGGGTCATAATTAAAAATTGTAAATCAGTCAATTGTGAAAAAATTGCAAAGACCAGATTAATACACAGCTGAGCTGTGTAGAATGCCAAAATAAAGGATAATGCTGTTTTTTTCATAGAAAATAAGCGATCCTGTATGTATTTCTTTATTTAGAAAATCAAAACTACTTATTCTATATTTAATCCGAATGATATTTTAGAAACCTCTCGTGGTATCGGGGAAGAAGAGGAGGCAAGAGTAGGCAGTTTAGAGATCAGTATTTTGAGCATTCTTCATCATGTCCTGTATTTCCTTTAATAAGTAAAGGAAGGTTCATTAAAATGTTTAAAATTAAGTTTCTTATTCCCATTATCCAGGATTTGCCATTGGTTACAGGTATTGTAGGTTTCATGTTTTACAGGATAAATCTTAAGCTTAACTACAGTGATTACACTTTCAATTAAGCTGTAGATTTTGAGTAGCCCTGAAATAATTAAGGAGACTGTAGCATTTAATTTTACTTAGCAAAATATTTTCTACAACTTGGAAGATGAATATTATCATAAAACTTTTCCTTTATCCATAATCTTTAGTGGTTCAAGTGTGCCAGAAATCTTGATTTGTCAGCCTAGTTGACACTGTGGTTGATACAGCTTGAGATGATCTATATTGTCCATAAGGGAGCATCTCCCCATGCTGAGCACATCTAAGAAAGTTGGTTTTGGTAGCATAAAATTATGATAACTTATCTTTCACTCTGTGCAATTACATTATGTAATTTTCCTTTTTGTCCCCAGGAGAATAACTGCTCTACAATTGTGATAGTCTGACAGGTTTAGAGTTATACATGTTCTCTGTAGTGCACTTTTCCTGATGAATTTATCAGAAAATTACTTTGTTACTGCAGCAACCAAGAAGAGACGCTGAAGCAATGAAAGAGAAAAATAGTTTTACCAAGATACAAGAAAGTAGGAATATTACTGTAATCAGTTAAATTCTTATTAATGTTTAGGGTTTTGTGTGCATATATATATATAAATGGGATACCCTCTGTTTTAATAAATATGATGACAAGGACATAAAATGAGATTGTAGAGCACCAATTATCTTGGAATTAAGCTTTTCTTCATTCAACAAAAAATTACTTGTTTTTAACATTGTAAAATTTTATTTCTGAATAAATTCTAAAGAATATGTCCTGGTTTGATTTGGTTTGGGGTTTTTTTGTTGGCTGGTTAGCTTTGGGCTTGGGTTTTTTCAATTGATTTAAACACAACCCCATGATCTATCATTTTCTCTACTGAGGCTCCAGCTCTCATGACCTCACATCTAAATACCTTTTGGGCTTGTTGGAATTAGTTTAGTAAAGCAGGAAGAACATTTTCTACTACCAATCTGGGAATGAAGTTTGAAACTGCCCCTAGGGTACAATATATGCACAATTTTTATCATCCCTTCAGAGAGAAATTTCAGAGCATTTCCTTGACTTAAACAAGATTTGTTTTCAATAAACTTTCATACTGGACAATGTACATAGCATGAACCCTGGACATAGTAAAACTAAGTATTTTTTATGCTATGTTATCTTATTCAAAGAGCATTTCTCTGGTAGTATGTATAAAATCACTTTTTTTCACTTTGTGTTTTGTATCCTCTTCTGATTTAACTTTTGCTTCAGTATAGCAGTTGTTTGAGTTTACCATGATGGAAAAGGTTTCTTGATCATTGTGGTGCTCACTTCATCCTTTGGAAAACATGGAATGAAAAAATAAATGAAAACATGAAATAATTTCACTTAAAATGGAATTAATTTATCAGTTCATCAATAAGAGATCCAAATTTACACAGTCTACTTTTCCCAACACATATTTTTATGTGTCTATCCAGAATGAGCAGCAGTCAGTCCCCAAAGCAGATAATATCCTAGACAAGCCCACAAATGAAGGTAGCTTGTTCAAGTGCCTCATTTTCTTGAGCCTTCCTATTTTGTTTCTTTTACATCTAGAACATGCATGGTCCAGATCTATCTAAATTAAAGCTGAGTACTTGAATCTGGAAAGCTGGAGGATATTGTGCTGGGAGATACAGCTGGGAAACGACTCCTAAAAGTTCTGTGAAAAATGGAACATTTTCCCAGGATAAGTTGAAGTTTTGTTTATTATTTAAAGAAGAAAATAATGACTCATGAAAGATCTATCCTCATATATTTGATTCATTTCACATTTTAAATTCACTGTAACAGCTGAGACGTCTTGGAAAACAGCCAAGGACAAGTGTACTTGCTAAATTTTCACTTCTTTCATTTAAAATACTAGGGCTTCTGTACACGGGTTGCAACATCTGAAACGCAATGCTTTTTCAATTTTTTAAAAAATGATTGTTTCATTATCTTTATTTAAGCTGATCATTTAACCTTTTAATCTCTCATTGAGCTATCCCTTTCCTTGGTAAACCACAGCTGACCTTTGCTGACAGTTCCAGCTGTGCAGACACGGAGGTAGGAAGTGGTGTTCTAATTTCTGTTTTCTTTCCTCTATTCCTGTACATTGGACTTGTCCAACTTGGTGGCAACAGAAGCTGACAGATGGCACTTGAATTGCTATTGGAAGGAGGAGTAGGGTCATTCCAGGGAAACATATTTTTGCTCTTTGTTTCATAAATGGCCAACATGTCACCACTTGCAGGGAGTAATTGCCCAAAGAAGAAATGGAATATCATCATTTACCTGCATCTACCTTTTACAAAATGGAAAGTATCTGTGTGTCTTTTTGCCTCAGCTTCACACCTCTGCACGAAGACTACTGAATTATGCTGCTTGCTCTGCAGTCTGCTGAACTGAGTAAATGTGCTGCCTGAGGAAGGGTAGCCACTTGGCCATGGGGTCCTGCAGGATCTTCACTGGCCAGAACCTACCTGGGTGAATATCCCAGTGATGGAGGAAGCCCTTTTCTCTCCTCTTATCACCACAGATAGCTGCCAGACTAGTCTAGCTGAGTTTTTTAACATGATTCTTCAACAGATACCCATTATTTCCTTATCCTAGAATTCATTTCAGGATTTTTGCATGCAACACTGCATGTACTTTTGAAAGAAGAAGTACTCATAGGGAGTGTTCTTAAGCAGAATAAATCTTTGAAGTTAAAGTTGAGGACAATATAACTTTTTGTATTTAATTTTTGAGTAAGCGGTTGTAAATATTTATGAGCTTGAGATGGTTTTCACTGGCTAAATAATGTCAGAACCTGGTGCACCACAATACTAAGGCTCTGCTGAAACTATAGTAGCACAACTCTATTTATACTGAGGTGTTCTTAAAATCTATCCTCTCTATCTCTCCTAAAACCCAATCTAGGATTTACCCCAGTTTATCAAATGTTAATTTAGTGAATTCTTCCTCATCCAGGTATGTATGAGAGTAAAGGAGGGAAGAGGAAGAGTAACACAAAGTAGAACACAACATGTTTAAAGGTGAACAGAGTGGTCTGTCATTCTGAATGTTTCAAAACAGAGCAAGAAATATAGACTGTGCTTCTATTTGAGTATCTTATGCAAAAACTTCCAGGACAAAAGTGAATCCAAATCTTAGAGTTTGCTAACAAAGCTGCAGGAACACAGTTGAAGTCAAGCCCTCTGTTTTGAGAGTTATAACTCTGGGGAGAGTGAAAAGCAGGTTCTTTTAACTACTAATTGACAGTGGAGGCTTTGGTATAATGAGAAACCATTTGGCACTAGATAACTGAGTCTCCTCCAAGGCTTTCTTCATCCTGACCTCTGGATGTGATTCCAGCATCAGGTGTCAGGGGAAAGAGTAGAGGTACCATAAATGTGCCTGAGAGGAGAAATACGACTGCTCTTTGCCTTGCTTCCTGCAACAGTATGTTCAAGTTCAAAGGAATCTCTACTCTGCAGGGGGGAAAAAGAGGCACAATAAGGGCTTTCATAATTAGCAAGGTTAAGTAAAAGGATGAGGTACCTCACAACTAATTGGGAGTTAAGTCAACAGGGAAGCTGCCTTCAGATCACAGGACCAAAAACTTCCTGATGGTGATTAAACACAAAAAAGCAATTTCGTTTACTCTGTATTCATTAAGCAAGCCCGTGTGTGCTGAGGTCTGAGATTTGCTATAGCTGTTAGGTCATATATTACGGCAAAGGAGATTCAATTAACAAATAATGAGACAAACCCTGCACTTGAGATGCAAAGCTGCTCTTAGCTGAATGCATTAAAGGTCTAGCCCAAATTGGCTGGCTGCTGCTGTGTTGAACTAGTGAGATCAGACAGGTGTGAGTTCTAGGCAGTGGGTACCCAAACAAGAGCAATGCCAATGGCTGACAGACAGTGCTGCTGAGAGCAGCTTTCCAATGCTAATAGAAATTCTCATTAACACAGCAGATAGCAGTCACAGCAATGAGGCACCTGAACCTTGAGGGAATGAACTGAAAAGTAAAAATAATTTTTAAAAAATCTTTACTGTTGGGACAACAAAAGTCTGTGTGAAAATCTTTGACTCCCTTAAGTGTCCAAGGAAAATAGGAAGCATTTTTAGGCATTGCATATAAACAACAGATCCCTTTCCCCATTTTCATGGCTGTTGTAGCTGTCCTTGTGACAATATAATTTGTGCCCTTTCCTGTTTAACTTGTGGTCTGCATTTACCTCCTCTGACTATGGTGGGAGCAGCAGCAATTCAATGTCCAGCAAGGGGCACTAATGCAGATTTGAAACAGGTGAGTGAACCAAAATGTACTAGAATATTACTTGGGTAGACCAAATTTCTGCTGGTAAATGCAGTAGCATTGACCACATCAGGTAGCTATTTTAAAAACCAATAGTTATCTCTAAGCCACTGGAATAACAATCAGCATCCCTCTTTTTCATCTAATTAACTTGTTGTATGAATTCAACACCACAGGTTTTTGTCCTTACTTTGCTGAGTTGTATCCTGAGTCAGTCCATAAAAATTCAGAACAAACTGTTCCATGAGATTCAGAAGAAAAAATATTCTAAAATTCAGTTGGTCTGTGTTCAGGGTAACACATTGCAGGAATGGAGATAAGAATTTGAGGTGAGGATGGTCACTTTGCTAAGCACAATAAACTTATTTTTTGGTTTGCTAGTCACCTTAGCTACTTTTTCCAGGATTTCTTATACTTAGGAAAAATATTTCTTTTCTTCCTAAACACAAGACAAGAGTAAGGTAAGTATAGATCTGTACAAGATAGGGGAAAGTGTTATTTGACTGATGGGGAGGAGCAAAATGTTTCAATGAACAGAATCAGAAGATATGGAAAAGTTGATAATTAACACAGCAAAAAAAATATTGTCTTACTTTCATTTTAGAAAAGCAATAAATGAAGTCAGGACTGAAATTTCAGCAGAATATTACATGACTTTGACATTGTTTTTCAGCACAAGCTGTGTCTGTCTTCCTTGAGTCACCCAGTAAGATTTTTTTCCCCTCTAGACATTTCTGTATAAAGAAAAAAAAATATTTTAACATGACTTGGTACTTTGATGTGCTAATTTTTTTCAAAGCCAGAATTTCTAGGACTGGGCATATTTGGTATCAATGCAAGGGCAAGCCAGAAGATCAGTCTCTCCTGGGCCAGCACGGCCATTACCTACATGCCATGGCACACATTTGTGACTCATTCTTATGAGTGACTTTTTTTTTATTATTTTTCTTATAATATTCATCACGTAGAGGAGGAAAAATTAATGCAAAATAGCAGCTGCTCATGACAATGATGCTAGTTTCTTCCTTCTCCTTTTACAATATTGAGGTAATTGAGGATCTATAGGTTTTTCCAGTCAGCAGGTTGCAATAACCTGTAGTAAATGGGTATTTTGGACAAGCCTGTTGCTGAAGAGATTTGAGGGCATTTTTAAAATATTAAGAAAATTTATATCAAGTCCTCTAAAGAGTCTGACACTTCCCCTTAGTGCACCAGGGTTACTGCTGACTGACCATCCTGCAGTGTTTCAGCCACGTATCTCAGGCACTTATTGGTGCCAGGGGTGACAAATACCAAACAGAATATTCTGCAATAATAGTAGAAATTATCAAGATTAGTAGCTACATGTGTGTGTGCAGAGGGCATCCAGGGTCACAGCAGCTGTTAACCATGCAGTCAGCCCTGTAGCTTCATGAGAGAAGTTGTGTTCCTCTCAGGAAGCCCGTGAAGGTTTCCATGACCTGGGTCCTTCTGTGCTGAGCCGTCGGTTCTTGTGGCTCATCTGGTGACTTGAAGGACCTTAAGTAATGGGGCTTTTCAGGGGTCAGATTATCTGAGCCCTCCTGTGAATGGGATCATCTGGCAGGGAGTTGCACTCTGCAAGATATGAGCTGTCTGCTTCTGCTGCAGCACATGGATATTGCAGCTTGTTGATTCTGTGTGGGCAACACCTTACTCTCCCCATGTCCCTCCATGTATGCAGCACATTTGAGGGAGTAACTTCTGAGAAAAAGGTCAGGAGCTGTGTTGGGAGCAGTCTGGCGTAGTGATGGATTAATCAAATTCTGCCCAACCAAGAATAATGCTTCAGTCATGATTCAATAATAGCCCTTGAGTTAGGTGGTGCCTTGAAGGCCACAGGGATTTATCTAAAGAATGTGGTGAGGTTTTACAACCCAAAGACGACACACCAAATTAGACTTTGTGAGCTGTTGCAGCAGATTCAGTCCTCAGTCCAGTATGGTGTCATTATTTTATAAGCTGAGATATATCATATGAAGTGTATTTCTTCCACAGCTCAAAGTTATTTATAGGGAAATCAATAAAACACTTCAAGTCAGCTGTCATTGTGACAATTATGGAAAAATATTAGCCTTCATTTGCTGGTGGAATTTTTAAGTATTTTCCAAATTAATTATTCCTCTGAGGATGCAAATGATCCAAATTTAAATTAAACAACTGAAATATCCGACTTTTTTATAATGTATGCAATCTTTAGAAAAATCCATTAGTGTGTTTAAGCATCCATTTTTGTGTTGCACTGCCCAACGTATTTATCTGGTATAGACTTTGTGCAGTGGCAGATGAAATACCTCCAAAATTACAAATTATATTCTGTTGCCCATTTAAATTTCCAGAAAAGGAATACTTTTTATTTTTAGATTTCCAGTACACTCCTTAGCCAAAATGCCTGGTATCAACTTCATAATGATGATGGTAGGCAATGAAACTGAGATCCTGCCCTTCCTGGTGAAGCACTTGAACCCTGCAGGACAGTCCACCTGTTTTCCAAATGAATTATATCTGTCATGTTTCCAAAGCTGATTCTTTCAGCAGGTAATTAATTTTTCACAGCATCCTGCTTGCAGATATGCTGCCAGTGGGGAAGGTCCATGGAATAAGCACAGTCAAATCAGGTTGGCAGGCAGGAGCAAAGACATCCTGAGGGAACCCCAAATGCCACAAGAACAGAGTCCTGCTCCAAGCTACTCCTAATATAGTGACAAATCATGATTTTGCATTATATCAAGTAAACAGGGTTTGCCTCTTTATTCAGTGTATATTTCAAATGTGGTTTATTCTTTGCCACCACAAAAAAAATGTAAATTTAAGTGGTTGCCTCCCTGGATTCCCTTTGCTTTCTTATGGATACATTATTGCTATTTCTGCTCTCTTGCATGCACTAAGTCTGCTTTGGATGCTTCCAAAGAGGGAGAGAAACACATGAAAATGTTGTGTGTTGGGAAAAAATCAGATTTTATTGAGGTGGGTATATTGTTTCAAATGTAGATAATTCTTTGATCACAGTGAGAGTGAAAGGAGGGAGGAACCAACAAGACTTGGAAGAATTTAATGAAGAAGAACAAATATGATGCAGGACTTTCAGATGCACAAGAAAAAATAATTAATTCAATACATATGGAGAAAAGTCAGATGATAAATACTTAAAATAGTTTGAGAAGAAAAATGAGTAGAATTATGTTCTCAGGAAAACTATAAAAACCTCTCTACTTATGTCTTTTTAAATTTAATTTTTAAAAAAGATGCAATAAACCATAATTGATGTAGAAAATGATCCTAAGGTGCCAGGGAGCTGAAATAAAGGAGACATTGGAAATCAAGAATATTTTCTGGGTTTTGTGACTCTAACTTTTATAATGGCTAATAGTGTTATGTTTTCAAATTTTTGTTTCTGTATTATGCTTCTACAAAATTAGTTCAGTATACATTTACAGTGTGCCTAATTTCCTCACCTCATATTCAACAGTTTAAAGAAAAAGCAAACTGAAACATTTATCACAATTTCTCAAAACTACTTTTCTGAAAAGGTGATAATGTATGACAGAAGAGATAACTCTAAGTGCCTTATCTGTGCTTGAAGAAAAAGGTCAAAATAACTGCATTAGAAATTTAGACAAAACCATTTTCTTTGCCAGGCAAATTCATCACATCTCAAAGATAATGTCTGAAGATGGGCAAGGAATTGAAAATAGAAAGTGAGCTAAAAGCCTGGTGGGAGTTATAACTTTAAATAATAAGTAGATTTATAAATAAGTTCTACTTGATCACTGCAGTTTATCAGACTTCAAGGGTAAAGTGTGAAAACAGGGAGTATGACCTTCATACAAAACCAGGCTGGGTATTATTCATGTGTTAAGAATTTTAGGATGTGATTAGCCAAGTCCCAAAAGAAACATAGAGGTATGAAAAGTGCAGCCTGTTCCAGAGAGGCTTCAAAGTGATAAAGGTGCCCATATTTTACTAGGCTCCTTTGGCTACTCCCTCATGACTCCATCTCCTTTGTCTCACTTGACTGGTCCCTTAGGAGGGTCACCCATAGCCTGGTCTTTCTGGTGGTCTAAGTCTACCTTCCTTGGAGCCCAGTGGTTGTTCATCATGTAAACAGATGGATCGCATTCAACATCTTTGAAGAAAAGTCATCCTTGTGGTCCCAGTGCCATTTCTCCCATTCATTGCTGGCTGGGTGCTTTCCTGCCCTCAGTCTAGTAATTCCTTTTATTCAGACAGGTACAGGAGGGCAATGTTTCATATCTAAAATTTGGGACAAGATTCTTTGTTGGTTTCCAGTACTGTGGACTTTGCTGCCCACCACCTAGGATCATAGCAGTTGGCATGTCCAGTGGAGCTCCAGTACTTCCTCACAGGGAACCCTCCACGTATCTGCCCTTCCCTCCTCCTTCTCTCCCCAGAAAATCTAACACCCATGCAACAAAAGCTGTTGTGGACACACAACTTCTGAAAGTTTCTACCCTGTGAAAGACAGGAATTATCTGAGTTTATGGCAAAAATTATGGCTTTTTCATTGATCCTGTAGGGTGTAAGGAGTTTTCAGGCATGCTGAATTCCTCACACTGGTGCTCTGGATGTGTCTGTCAGATCATCTTGACCCAAAAGTGCAGCAGGTTGCAAAGATATACAAGCCATTGCCACAATCATCCTGGGTTAGATATATGGAGTTTAACTACAGGTTGTTATGATGCTGGTTGTTTCATTATTAATATTAATAAAAATCCAAATTATATCTGTTGACCTTTTTTTCTAAAACTTTACCTCAGAAACCTCTCAGTAACAGTGAAGTAAATGTGTGAAGCATAGTCCTTCCCCCAGAAAAGCTTCAGTAAATATTGCTGTGAAAATAGGTTGAATCCTTTTGAAATTAGAGCTTGGGGTAACAAATCTCACTACTAAAAGCAACAAGAGAAGTCACTGTCCCACACGAATTCCCAGTCAAGACTCTTTATTTCAGCTACTTTCTGCATAAATTGTGATTAATGCTTAGATCCACATATCTGAGAACAGAAAGATAATCTGCATGATGTCTCTGTAGTTAAAGCCTCCCCTGGGGATTTCACTGGGTCAGAGTCCTGAAGGAAGATTCTCTCTTCACACATACTTTGTGAAGAGGGAGATCAATTTTCAGCTGAAGAACAGAGCATAAATACATTTTTATCTTTCTCAGTAAAAAAAAGTCTCCTTATGCCTATAAGACTTCACTATAAATTAACTACATAAATCACTAGCTTTAAATCACTCTAAATTAAATGAATGCTTGACATGTTTATTTCCTTAATATATATTGAGAGCATTTAGTTTTAAAATTGTTATATTCATTGTTTTTAGACTACACCTAGGGTGGCAAATGCACTGAAAACCAAACTCCAGTTCTGTTTGTGGTGGAAGGGGAAATTTTCTTATCCGTGCTCAAAATACTTTCAGTTAATATATTGGGTCTGTACTTTTCTTTGGCAACAGCTATAAAAGACTTGTTACATTTTGATCTTGGAGGAGATTTCACTGCCTGGAAATTTCCAGACACAGAAAGTGGGTAAAAAAGACTTCATATAATTGATTGTTTATTGGCTTAGCATTATTTTTTTTTATTTCATTGCCAAAGTCTTAGACAGTGGCTTGAAGAGAACTCCTATTTCATAATTTATAGGCTTCTACGTGCGTTTATGAAAAAGCTGTTGTATTATGGGGTGTTTTTCTGGTTTTAGAGTATAAAATCTTATAAATCTCACCTAGTGGATGTTGATATTACAAAGATGATTTAATTTCATACTAAACTTACATCTTTGTATTTTTTCCAGAAGACTTCTTATTGCTTTGGCATTTTCCAATTGTTTTGCTAAAAAATACTGGGGCGTTTAGGCTGCCTGGAACTTCTACTGAGATGTCATATACCCTGGCACACTGGAGTGTTTTGTTTGCTTCTAATGTAAATGGAAAGGCTGAAAGGTTGGAAAGCAATGCGATGCTCAAGGTCAGCTTTGTTTGGTAGGACCAGCCTCCAAAATAACCAGCCACTCTTGAATTGTTTCTTTTAGGGAAAAAAAAAAAAAAGTTCTGCTTTTTTACCACCTCAAAGCCCTTCTTAGGGCCCAGGCTAAATGTGCTTATCAGCATGGCTCTCCCTCCTCTTGTTGCCAACTCAGGCTGGCATATTGGTGAGATAGGACTGAATAGTACCTGCTGCTCCCCACTAGCCCAAGCCTTTGGTGATTGGCCCTGAGAGCAGACACTACTTTGGTGTCACATTCCTGATTGTTAGAAAGGCCATACAGTTGTTGGGCTGTTTGATGGCTATAAAGCTGGGGAGATGGATATGAGGGGTGGGGAGAGGAAAAGGAGGATGAGGAGGAGTAAGAGTCCTTGGAAGCACAGCATCTGTGGGAGAGAGAAGAGAGGGGAGCAGCTCCAGGGCAGAGCACAGGGTAGAATGAAACTGCAGCTCCAGGACAGCTGTGTTGGACAATGAATAATCAGTAACACACATCAAGCCCCAGTGCTTCTGGCTGGGCTTTTCAGAAAGTCCTCAGTGATTTAAGAGCACTGCCATTGACTTCCAACAGGGCTTAAAAATTTACCTCCTTACACATCAAGCTGTTAGTTGTTGTTCTTTTTACTTCACTCTTTTAAAGCCTTGTTCTTTTCTTGATTTGGCTGCCTTGGAAACCTACCGACAGTTTCCATGGAGCAGTGCACTACACTACATTATATATATATTTATGGCCTTATCTTTATATTTGCTGCTTCTACAGCATGGTAATGGTTATCCCCAAATCTGATCATCTGAAAGATAGCCTTATCCTGGGTAAAGGATGTGAACCATGGAAATGTTTGTATGTCAAGGAAAACGCTCTCCTCTCACTGTTGTCTTGTTTTTCCAGCTCCACATCAATGCCATATTTGAGCCCATGCTAATTGTACCAGCTCTAAAGCAGACTCCCTTTAACTAAATGCAGAAATAAAATTTGGGGTTTAGCAATTGCCTTCAACACGATCCTGCCATTTTGGAGTATAAGGAGAATGTATGTAAAGAGAATGAACCTATGTAAGGAGAATGGGGGGTTTTACCCACCAAATTATTTTATGATCCTTGAGCAGATATTGTAATCAGATAAAAATTTTATCTGTAATCAGATAAAATAAGGCTGTGAACTCCAAGGCAGAATTGAACTCATTAAATTCCTATCTTGTCTGACAGCAAGAGAAAACACATGTATAATATTCTTGCTTCATATGAGGTAGTTATGTGATATGGTTTCTACTTAGTGTTCTAAAATTCTCATTTATTCCCACATGAATTTGACAGTGTATTTAGCATAAGGTCCATGAAGAAAGGAGTTTATAGATGCTTTTAAAGAGCATTTGAAGTGTTCTTTATTTAGACTATAAAGTTCTTGTGTTATTTCTTTGAGAAATTGGAAAGTGCTCCTGCACCAAAAACAATACATAGGTCATAATTTTTAAGTACTGAAAATGCAAAATTACACACTTTAAAGTAAGTAGTAACTTTAGAAGTTCTAACAACATTGATTAAAAGATAATGGTTGGGTGTTTTTCTCTTTAGAGAAAAATTACTACAGGTTGGAAAACTCGGACAATCTTACACAGATTATGATGCTGTGAATTATCCTAATTTTTCGATAAAATGTTCTTTAAAATGTGGGAGAGATAGACTTAAGTACTGTGGATGGATCTTGCAGTGAAGGAATACAATGTCACCATTAATGTTCAGTAAGGATAATCATATAGATAAAACAGGTATAACACTTGAAAGCCACACTTTGTCATATTTTTCAGTGTGTTCTCATCCTGAAGAATTTCTTGCAGGGAGAGGTGCAGTGTCCAATGGGGCTTGCATAGTTCATGTATTCTTTAGCTCTCATGAGCAACTCAGTGATAGGGATGCCTGATATGCTAGAACCAATTCAAGGGAAGAAGTATAGGGTATAAAGTCATTTGCTGGAAGGCCAGGTACTGAATAAAATAAATTGTAAAAAAGTCTCTTTTAATAGGAATGTTTTATTTTCAAATGAAAAATTTTGTTTGGAAAATTTTGATTGCACATTGATTTCCTAGCAACAAAACTTTGGGCTCCTGGGGCAAAGCAGTAACTAAGGGCAGAAAGGTGAAGACTGGGTTCAAATGCTTCACATTATATCTTTATTATTAAAAATATACTGCATGTAAAATTACAAAAGCACAGCTGGCATAGGCAAGGTATCCATGTGTTCTTTCCCAAAAAAGAACAACAGAACTTGAAAAGCTTGCCCGTTTACAGCCATGGGCTGGATCTCCCCCAAACCCACACCTGTCTTTCCCTGCGCAGGAATGCTTTAGATTCATGCACTCAGAGACAGATCAGTTATAGCCTGACAAAAAAAAACCCCTCTGTGACCCACAGGCATGTAATGGCCTGTGTTTTGAACACAGGTTTCAATAGAACTAATGAAAGTCTGAAGTACAATTGCTCTATGTGTTACCTGGCTTTGATGGGGTCAGGCTGTCACAGGCTATCAAGAGTTTGTATTTATGCTTTCTCTTCTGCCCAAAGGTAAAGGCAAGACATAACATTTCTATCAATATTTGGAGTGGATAGCCTGGTTTAGCTTCTAGATTTTTCCAAGTGGTATTTGGACTAATGCTGTTTGGCTTGCCTGCTGATTCTGATTTAAGGTAAGTAAATATTTCCTCTTTATTTTTTTCCATTTACTATTGTAGTTACCTATCTGTGCCTATAGCTACTTGTGTTTATAAGTGCTTGAGCCCAGCTTTCAGCTGCCTCTGCCTTTTTCAGAAATATTGGTCAGCTCCAGCAAAAAAAACCCAGTTTTTTCAATATTCCTTAATGACCCTCAACTCTGATATCACCACCTCCCTCCCCACTTGCCCATCCAGCCACTGGAAAACATCAAGACCTGGTTCAGGTGAAGGCTGGAACATGGGATCCACTCAGCAGAGACAAGGGAGGTGGGCAGCAAGACAGTGCTGCTGGTGGTGATTTGTGTCTGTTCCCAATCAATGGACCAGTTGCATGGAAAGCTCACTTGGTTTGTTAATGAATCTTGTTCAGGTCTTATTTTGGTATCCACCTCCTGCTGATTCTCTGACTGCTGAGCACAGTTCAATACCTCCCACAAAATGCTGTAGTACCTGCTTTTAGGAGTACTTTTAGAGTTTTTAGTAGCTTTTCTCAAAATCAGATTGTACCTAACTTATTTTTCCCCTATAATACCCAGCATATCAGCTTGTGACCAGGATCTATATTTCTCCTTAGCTAAAAGACATGTATCTGTGATCACTCCCCAGAGGAAGTCCTTAGCTGTGTTAGCCAAAGTTGTGCACACACTTGGCACAAGAGTGGACTGAATAGGTTTGTTCTGAATTGATTGCTCTTCCATGGGGTCCTGTTGTACCACAGAGATCAGGCTCTGAGATCAGTTAGAATGCTTTGTTTTGCCAGTCTATTTTCAGCCAAAATGACATTTGTATGAATGCAAAAACATTCAACTCTGGTAGCCTTTGGTAATGTCAAAATCTGCATGGTTTTTGTGGATTTGTTTATTTTTATTTTCTTTACCTCTGTAGGCAAAAATTTGTGCTCGCTGTACAGAAGTTTCACTCTAGTTCTTCCTGCCAAGAATAATGCAGGTAGAATTCCAGGCAGTCCATGCTTCCGCTCAGTGTTTGGGAGAGAGCAAGGGCGAAGTGTGTGCACACAGGAGGACCCCTACACTGCACATGGAAGAAGAGATGGCTGCACTTTGAGCAATCAAGGTGTGTTTGTGTGTGTTGTGCTTGTAACATGGGGGAGGTTTCTTGAGCAAACAGCCCTCCTTTTTCCAAAGTGAATTAATATGGTCATATATTTAGATTTGTGCTGCTCTGTGTGAAAGAATTGATGGGATAGAATTCAAGATGCATCCCTGGTTGGCATGCCTTGCCAGAGGCACAGAGTCAATAAGCCTCCAACAGTTTTTGTCCTAGCATAGGTCCCAGTATGGAGCCCTCTCAATCTCACCCTTTTTTTGAAACCAAAACTTTTCAGTCCTCAAGGTTCACCTTGCCTCACGTTATCAGGTTAGACTGATATAAAATTGTTTTCTTGATACTTATCTTGAATTTCCCAAGCAACCCAGACATGAATTTAAACTTCTCAAGCATTTTCCTAGAGCATAAACTGTGATTTCAGATGATTTTTATAAGGTTTATCATCAATCCAAATGAATATATGAGTGATTTTTTTAAGTCTTGTTTAGCACATGTTTAGTGGACAAATTTCTTAATTCTTGAAGGGTGGTCCTTGTCCCAAAGATCCAGCAGAAATGCTCCATTAGTTTTCTGCATTTGTTTACTCTGTTTTCAGAGAATTATCTACAATGACTCCTAACTGGTAATATTTCATTTCAAGCTTATCATTATCTGTCTGTGTGTAAAGTTAGGACTGTGTTTTCCCTGTGTGCGTGACTTTGCATTTATTGAATGGAAGATTCATCAGATGCTTTATGTCTCAATCAAAAGCCTTCTGCAACCCTTTGCAGTTAATTTAGTTTTGACAAGCGTGAATAATATTATATCACTAGCAAACCTTGATATCTTATGCATGTCTCCCCGTTCTGGATTTTTCAGGAGGATGCTGAGAAACAGCAGTGTAAGAGACATTCTCGCCATGGTAATTTCTCTATATTAAGACAACTGGACAATTATTTCTACTCTTTCCTTCCCACCTAACTGGTGATAATTTATATTGTCTGTGAGAAAAAGCTTCGTCTTATTTCTCTTCTTTCTCTATAGTTTAGGTTATTTAAAATACTTTCATATTTGTCCTCCAGCCCATGGGCTGAGTCCCACAGGATGTCCCCACACTCCTGCACTTCTGGCCAGTCCTCTGGACTCCCTTGCTTCCCACAGGACACCAAAGACAGAACTTGGCTCACTCTGGAGGCTTCCTTTTCTTTTTCCCCTAGCTGGATGAGAAAAGATTTCCCCCCACAACCCTCCTCCAAACACAATTAACACAACATATTTTTTTATTATTATTATTTTGTCGACTATTATTTTTACCTTTTGTTTTTGTAGCACGTCAGTTTTTGGCCCCAGGTGCTACAGTTGTGATGATACAAACAATAAAGGACAGAAAAGTCCTTAGACATTTGCAGATTTCTAAGCACAAAGCAGACAGGTGTATTCTGCTGCTGTAATTTAGCAGAGCTTTGGCCTGGAACCATTTTACCTTAGCTCACCATAATTATTATTAGAATGCAGGATTAATTTGGACTTAATTTTTATCTAGTTTGAAAGAATGAGTTTCTGCTGTACTTATAATTATAGTTGTCCTAGAAGTTTGTGCTCACAGAGTTGATGAGAAGTAACACTTGGCTCTCTGGAGAAAGATTTTAAGAGATCTCAGTAGCTCTTGGCGCTCCTATGTGTTTTGTGTGTGCCATTTGCCAGCTCAAAGGCTTCATGGTGTGGGTCACAAACAGGTTGTGCATCAAGCCATGCAGTGCTGAGCCATAACACGGATCTAACCATGGAATATCTGTCCCAAAAGCAGAGCTGCTGAGGGACAGATAGGGAAATGAGCATGTGCTGGAATAGCTGCATTGGATGTAACAGAAAGACTGACGTAAGAAAAGAAAATGCCATATTAAAGATTGTCACAATATTATTGGTGCTAATTTTAATGAGCTCAGTTATTTGAGTTTGATTTTACTTCTTTGCATGGCTATATTTCCACAATCTTTTCTGTGAGATCTGTGAAGATTCCTTTTATTATTTTTACTGGTTTTAAGTATTTCACTGTTTTTAGAGTATCCTTTCTGAAGTTTTATTTTGTTTCTAAATTTTACCTACCATATTTTCACTAAGAAAAAGTAAATTGCTTTTGAAAAGGATCTCCATTTGTGTCTTAGCCTGAGAACCTGCTCTTGGGTTTAGATTCACCTGTCCTTGAAACAGCCTATAAATCAGCCTATGAAATGGATCACATACAATCAAGTTAAGTGGTGTAATGACATTATCTGTAGTCTCAAAAACTAAGTAAAACAATTCAAAGAATAAAGCTTCCTGATCCGATGCAGAGTCTGACAGATCTGACTCAGTACTGAATAACTGTGATTGGCAGGTACACCTTCTGCTAATGCTTTTCTTCTTTAGCTGGAGGACTGCAGAAGCGTTTTTGGTCTGAATGGCCAAACAGGTGTAAAATCAATGCCTTTATTGCTTTGCCAGTTCTACCTTGAAATAAGGAATCTTCAAATATTTGCTGTGTGGAATTCAGCTGCTCAAATGCCTGCAGAATAAAATTCTCTGGCCAAGGTGTCATGAAGAAAGGAGTCCTACAAATCTAAACCTTTTAAGCATTGTATGAATTTAAATGTAAAAAATTGCCTGCCTCCAAACTGCTGTCTTTGGGGCTAGTTTCCCAAACTGCAAAAGAGATTTCTATTTTGGATTTGTCTTCCAGAGAAGAAATATCTTTAGTCATCTATACAATGGAATTTTCTATCTATTCCTACTGTAACATAGATGTGTCTGTCATACACTGATCATACACATTTATTGTGTATATACTCCAAAGAACCAAGGATAAATTTACCAACAGAGCCAAGGTAACCCCCAGTTGCACCTTGCTCTCTCAATTACATTAGGGATTTAGTTAGGGATTTTTTCATGAAGCCTTCATCACCAGCCCTTAAACCAGCCTATGTAACAATTTTGTGTTATGCTCTGAAAACAGATGTCCTGGTAGAAAAATCTGTAGTAACCCTCCCATATTATTATTATTACTTCACCTCTTACATTTCTCCCTTTTTTCCATCAGCTGTCTGTTAAATGACCTGGATTTTTCTTGTTCCCTTTTATTTTATTTTTGGAGAAGAAAAAGAGGTAGAATGAGAGGAAGACAACAGGGACAGAACCATGAGTAGGAACAGCAGCCATTAGCCAATATCTAGAGAGCAGGGCAAGCATCTTTGATACTGGCCCTAAATACTGTCCCACGTGTTAAAAGTTCCAGGTACTTCTTGATCCTAATGCAGTTTATCTATTTTGTCTAAGCTGCAATGGATCTTTCGAGTGCTTAATCAGTCTCTCTCATTTAATGTATCTCTGCTTGCAATGTTATTCATAAAACAAGTTCTTTTAAGCTTGGCTATGTATAATGACCTTAAATCATTAAAAATGGAGAGATGTATATCTTCAATCATGGAATTAAAAGGGCCACAGTTCTATTAGTCAGGGAAAAAAGACTACAAATATCCAATTTGGATTCATGGCAAATTTAAGTAATTGTGAAGGATGTGCACAGTTAGTTTTTCTTTAGTTTTTAGCTGAGGGATGACATCAACCGTGTCTGCTTATGAATATGTATCAACCATAATACAAACTCTTCTGCATAGGAAATTTGACTTAACTATGTTAGGAGACAGTTTGTCTCTGTAATTATATTATCACTTAATACTGTTTAAAACTCCACTCTGCACTAATTACACTTAACAAACAGAGTGCTTAATGTTATTATTACTGGGAAACGTACAAAACAAAATGCATTTTCTAATTTCTTGGTAGGTTGTATTCTGTACAGTCTATAGTAAGGAAAAATCATGTGGTTATCTGAGCCATACTGGAAATCAAATGGTCCAATGCAGACTAGACGTCATATGTATGATATCTAGTTTTCCGATTCAAACATAAAGTGTATTTTCCTGACATGTGTTTTCAGCCCTGTTTTTATGATAATGTATTTTTCTTTGACACTGTGATTCAGCTTTTAAAAGGACAACCTGGCTTAAATACTGCAAAAGAGCATATAGGGTTATTTTGATTTATGACATGTATAAATCAAGGTCTGAATAGACATCTTCTATTTTCTCTTATCCTAATGATATTAATATTGAACATAGATATTTTATTGTCAGGTGATGGAAGGGATGGGGTCCCCATGGTTTGCATCATGAAGCCGATTTTATTAAACACACTGCTGGTTTATATACCTTTCAAGCATAACCACAATATAGTTATGCTCTTAGTAGCATTGCTTAACTATGGGTTAGTACAGACTTGTTCAGACCTGTACGGTCTTGCATACATATATACGCTCTGATCTTTTCCTCCTTCAGAGTCCTGTCTCAACTTGCCAGGGCTTGTAGCCCTCTAGCACATCTACTTCTGTAATGAGTTCTGCAGTACTGTGAGTCCTGCTTCTAAGCTGTATTCCTACAGTTTATAGTTCATTAAGAAGTTTGTTCAGGGACATGTTGCTTCACCTTTCTCTTTGTAGGACAACTACCTGAATTCATTAAGATTAATATATACAGCTTTGCTCAACGGGTCAATAAGTCCGGTTTTTGGGGCAGGGGGAGAGAGAGAGGCCACAGTCACCCATTTCTTTCCATTCACCAAACTGTTCATTGAAAACCATAGTGAGCCCACAGCTACTCTGTGCCACTGTGTGTGTCCAGAGGAGCATCAGGGCCAGCCCTGTGGGATGGTTCCTGAGAAGTGCTGGTCGCAGGGGCTGGTTGGGCTGGGATCCTGGAGGGCCTTGGAGCTGTCCCCTGCCCCTGGGAGCTCTCGGTGTCCACGGGCTCGCTCCAGCCAGCCGCAGGCTCACTCTGGCCGGCCATGGGCTCACTCTGGCTGGCCACGGGCAGGTTGGTGGCCCGCTGCCTGCGCAGGTTGTAGCGACGCTGCGGGAGGCGGGTGCGGGCCCTGTCCATGGCCATCTTCCTGCGCAGGCGGGCGGGCAGGCCCACCACAAACAGCTCGTAGTCGTCGTCACCTCGCACAGAGTGCAGCACCTGCTCCAGGGACTGCCGGCACACGGGGCAGTCCTCCCTGGCCTGGGCCCAGTGCTGGATGCACCTAAAGCAGAACTGGTGCATGCAGTAGGCCACAAAGGCCGGCTTCCTCACGGCGCCCAGGCAGATGGGGCACTCCGAGCCCACGGCTGCCTTCAGCGGCCCTGCCCTTGCAGCAGAGCCGCTCTCCCCTGTGCCTTCTTTGGCACCGCTCGCCATGTGCTGCCAAGAGAGACCTGGAAGGTGCTGGAAGTTGTATGGCAAAAGGGCTTGCTCGGGATGTTGAGCTGCTCCCTCTCATTAGCGCTGCAAATGTGGACGTCGAGCAAGCAGAGGGAGAAAGGCCACAGTTGTTGGCTGGCCTGGGGACAGGTGGAAGAAATACTTAGGTCCCCCTGGAAGGAAACCTTCCCAGCTTGTCCGGGTGAGGTTTCCCCTCCCAGACTACCTCTATGGTTATGAGACATCATAATCCTTCACTAGGTGGTTTCACTGGCATCAAAATCGAGCACTGTGAGATCACAGTGGGCCATCCTTACCCACCATGCCTGAGGCCACTGCAGAACAACCACCCACTGCATTCCCTCCTTGTCTTGTGCAAAGAAAGAAAGAAAGAAAGGATATTTGCAATCACTTTTGTGGGATCAAACAGTTTCTTTTTACAAGTTTTCTTTACTGATAGAAACGACCTTGTTCCCCTTCTATTTTAAAATTTAATCATGCTGGTATTTTGGTGGTGAAAATATAAATGAAGCCTCATTACAACCAAGTACATGCAGGGTCAGTAAATTCTTTCTGCTGGCAAACTAGTGAGATGAAAATGAGACTGTTAATAGAATATCCATCACATTGATGAAACTGTTGATTGAAATTCACCCTCACATATAACCTATTTGTAATTTCTCTGTAACAATGTATATTAATGGGGTCTTGTTACTTTCTTATTAGTGTTTAAATGATAGTAGGAAATGTTTCCAATTCAAAATCTTTACTACTGGTTTTCACAAGAGCAAACTTTAGTTCTTGTATAAAAATCAATTGCTTTATTGTCTGCATATAACTCAAGAGTGTATTATATAGGAAAAAGAAAGGAGGCTTATTTACTTTACTTCATGTTGTGCTTGTATGTGGATTTTTCCAGACTTAAAATAGTCTGAACTAAATTTTTGTTACCAAGCAGGGAATCTATAGTATTTAAAGATAAATCTAAAGAAGAATTCAATAATGTTATTTGGATTCTAATCCTAGACTGAATTCAGTATGATTTTCCACTTTGTCCCGCTTTCTAGATCATTTCAGTATAATTTTTACAAAGACCATATAAAAATAATTAATCTAAGCTGTATTCCTTCTTCAAAATGCCATACAAAATTAATTATACTAGTCCTTTTTTCTAACTTAAAAAAAAAAAAAAAAGCATGGAAAAGTTAAATTGCACTTGACTGAGCCGAAGTTACAGCCAGATGGCTTTTGACTTAAGCTATGTAGCACCTTATTAGTTAGGTGTTATTTTTGCAAAATTTTAAACTTAAACTACTTAAAATCCATAACCCCTTTTTTTCTTCCACTGTATCTCAAGGGTTTGGAAATACCCTGCTCACTTTTGCCATCTAAAACCCAGTTCTTCATTTTAATTTGCTGCCACATGAAGAAAACATCCCTAATTATGAGCAGTGAAAGCCATGTTGTTCCAAAAAGTCTTCTTTATTCATTATCCATTCCCATTTCAGACTGGCCTTCAGTGTTTTCTTCTTTCAGCAGTGTTTCAGAAAGTAAACTGTGAAGAGACTATCTCGATAGATGACAGTGTCCAAATGAATAAGGAAGCTATATTAGTTCCTTCGGTGGAATCACTGAAGCAAGAAGAAAATGAACATGGATGATTTTGGACCTTTTCTCTCATGCAGAGCTCTGTGCTCTCCCTGTTCAGTGCTCTGAACAGAAACATGGGGATGAAGAGGACAGCTTCTTGTTTTCTCATATTCTTGTCTGGCTAATCAATCCTATAGCCAAGTGGCCCAATGGCTGCTTATTGTAAAGCAGGCATCCAAACTTTCTCTAAGTCCTGTTGTTTTCATTCCACAGGTAACAATGGGAAAGAAATGTCTAAGTTGGCACTGAATTTCTTAGTCTAGCAGAATAGAGCACACATAAAGTTAAAACAAGGGCAGACAGCAAATCTTCTAAAAGATCAATGCTCATATCTCTAACCCAAACTGCGTTATGGCTGTGTCTGGCATTACAAACAGGACTGGATTTTTTTTAACAGCAGTTTGTGCTAAGGAATTAAATCTGGCATTCTGTACTGCCACAGTAGGGCAGTTAGGGGGTGATCTTCTATTGACTTCACACTCAAATGAGCTGTATTTTTTATAAATCAACCCTGTCTTGGCATGCAGAGCATGCAGAAGGAAGATCTGAGATCCAAGGCATTAAAGAAATGTTATGAAGATCGATTGGAAGCAGTGATTAACTACTCAGTGCATCACAAAGCAGCATTTCCTCATTCTACAAAAGGGCAATACATGGTTATAGGTCACAAAGTGGAAATGTTTCTTCATTTGTAAAGTTTCACAAGTCACATTCTCAATCATTTAATATATGTTACTTTTTACACTTGTGGTAAGATTGACTCCATGAACTTACCATGCCCTGAAGAAGCAAGAGCTTACTTTTATCTGTTGGCAGATTGTGTTCTGGCAGATGTTTAGCAGAGTGTATGGACTCCAACAGGAACTATTGGATAAGTACATGTGCTGTGAGTCTGAGTTTATAGATCTCAGCAGTCAATGACATCTAGTACTGCTGCATTCTTGCTTAAATTGTTCTGTGTAGCAAAATATCAGCAAAGGGCCCAGCTAACAAAATGTCAGTCATAAACCTCCACATTTTGCACCTGACTATGGAACAATCTGCAGTAATGGCATAGTCAACAAAATTGTTCACTGAACTTTAACCCTGCTGCTAACGACCAACATAAATAACTGGTCAATATGCCTTCCATGAGGAGCTTATCTGAGTGGACAACTTGTGTTTCACTTTCTGAGTTGAAAATTAAATTACTGTATCAAAAATCATTGATTTGATAAAAATATAAAGTGCTTCCTTCATCCCCAGAATCAGTATTGTAGAGGAGTTAATTTAGTCTGATTTTCAGCTACTCTCAGAATCCTGCCAACAAAACAGAAACAGGACGAGTATAGAGAGAGTAAATTTTAGATCTGGTGTCTAGAGAAATACACTGCAGGAACTCACAAATTCTAAAAGTGGGGCTGACCCAAAAAGATTGCAATCAAACATATCTGCATTCAGACAATTGGCAACTTCTGTTCAAGAACTGTAACTCTACAGAAGATTTAAGGTTTTTTTGAGTGAAGTCTAACTGCATCAGCAGATACCTTAGGAAACTGGAGAGTTTTCTGGGATTGCACAATCAGGGATCAGAAAATACTCACAAATGTGACAAACATCTGATCACCAAGTGAAGATGCAGAAAACCACAGTACAGCTGACTGACTGAAATTGCAGAAAGCTGTCTTGCCACAAAACAGCTGTTGCCAAACTTCAACTTGCAGATGCAGGACTGTTTCAAACAAACTGGAAACACTTGAATTTAATTTGAATGTCTTGTGTGACAACAGATAATATCCAGAAGCAGTAGGTTATGCATTAGATAAAAATAAATATAGAGTTCCCTTCCACAAAAGCAGAATTTATTCCATTAAGTCTACCTACAATTCTTAATTTTTATTTTCCTCTGCTCTGAAAAACCATTGCTTGGCCTAACATCTTCCAGTTGGAAACTCAGTCTAAACACAACCTATAATTTTTCCTTTACCTTACATTACTGGTCCCATTCTAGGCAATTCATACTGTTTGTTTAAGGTCTCAACATTCACAATATCTTTGAAACATTATAATAAACATCCTGATAGTCACTTAACCAAACAACATTTCAATTACTTGTTTATCCATGCTGACATCAAATAGCTTTTGTTCCCTTTTTTCAGAATGCGTACATACATCTTTGGTGTTTGAAGTACTAAGAACAATATTAGTTCAGCTCAAATTCCCAGCAAACCAGCAGAGACAGGCAATATGTTTTCTCTTGCATTATGTGCTCCTGCATAAACAGACCTTGTCTTCGTGTCATACCACATTTATAAAAGGTCTCAAAGTGGCCACCACAATCACCTTCATGATCTATTCTGCAGATAGTTTTCTATTTCTTCCTTTTGTTCTTTCATTAACTCTTCCCTTGCCATCTCATTTAGGATAGATCTTGCACAATTTTCAATTTTAGTTCCTCATATTCTAAAATACAAGTTTTCTTCATGTTCTATCTTCCCTTCCAAATACAGTTCATAAGTAGCTGATATCTGCTCCAGGTTGCATTCTTTTGGGTTTTTTTCCTTTCGTCTTTCCTTGTTGCCATTGGAAGGTCAAAACCCATTGGAATTAAGACCTCCTCATTTAAACCCTTTAGTCCCAATAACTATATTTGCATTTATCATTACTTTTACTCTTCTCTGGGCTGAAAAGCACAAGTGTTCAATACTTCTTCCCAGGCAGATGGTTTGGGACCACCCTGAACCAAGTCTGAGCGTTCCTCTGTGAATACAGTGTGTTTAATGTCTGCATTTGATTAAGGGTTGATTGTTGGGTTGCTCCATATCATGGTTTAGGAATGCTATTCCCCAATTTAGCAAACTCTGAAAAGAAAATGTAAACATATTTTCTATTCAACGTTTTTAGGCATCATGCCTATGAATTTTCTTTTCCCACACCAAGTTATTCTTCCACACAGAGCAGCCATGTTTGCCTGGAGTTTCTCTTCAGACTCACTGTCTTGATACTTGGGAAAAACAATCTGTGGTAAAACTCTGGCACAGACTGCCTATTATTTGTGGAATAGCCAGTTAATCAGTTTGTACCACCTGCTAAAGGACAATAATAGTCTTGTCATTGCCTCATTATCACATCTATTTAGATTCTAAACTCAATAAATAGGACTTTCTCTTTCCATCTTGTTTAGCAAAAAGAAGACACCCAGGCCTATTGCAAAACTAAAATATACTGTTGGCATAATTCCCCCACAAAAAAGAAAAAAAAACTTTATTTTTAAAGAGGATAGTGCTGCTATAGCATATTAATGTAATAATAATTATGAGAATTCTCTAATGCCTAATCTACCTCTTCAGAAAGGATGAAGACTCTTGCATTCACCCTCTGAGTTTACCAGTTTGCTCTTGTTCTCATGTAGGGCTGCTGATAACTGAGATCATAACATACCTGCCTTTGAGTCCAGAGCATCCAAAGCTTTCAAAACTATTTTTGAAGAGATGCTTTAATTCTTGATTAAACTGACTCCTGCACACCTTTAACTCCTGTGATCAAAGACTCGACACCCCACCTGCTAACACGATGCCCTTACTCATCTAGCAGTGCTCAGTCCTTACTGGCTGTGTTAATTATCTCCTGTTCCTTTTTCATAGCATTGAATTTCTACCTTTTAGTAGACATTGATTTTTGGTCTCTTAAAACACAGGACAGATTCCTTTTCTTGCTTTCTCCTCTTATCTCCAGCTCTTTAAACTATTCCAGATATGCATCTGGAAACATGAAAAAATCTGTGATCTTTCCTTTGCCCCATGATTGAATTTTGCTATAATAAATTTCCCTTGGAGTACTGCCTTTCTCTCTGGCTGTTGCAACCAAATTCTGGTCCAGGTACCAGCTGCTAGCCTTTCTGCATCTTTCCAGCAGGGATTTTTCACTTACCAGGCAGTGAGACGACAGGATCTGTTATTTCCTTTGGCAGTTCTAGTTAAAGGGAATTTTGGTAGTATTTTTTTAATCTCAAATCTGTCTTAGTATTTACAAGTTTCTCTTGTGAATTTTCCCTGCAGTTGGTACAGCAAAAATAAAGAAAGTGTTTTCAAGACCTGTTCTAAGAGTGGAAACATGCTTTTCTTCCAATATCAATGCTCGAAACAGCGGCCTCGGACTAAAAGCAAAATCACTTTAATGAGCATATGATTAAGATATGCCCTCAGAATTGCCTTTGCTATGCTATTTGTACCTTCCCAGTACTCAACTTTATATATATATATGTATGTATATTTTTACACCTGTTTTGCACCATTTCTTCTTCAGTTCCCCAAAAGCAAAAAGTTAGCAAAGCTATTTGCCATATAATGTTCCATCATTCCTTCATTAATGTTATTTTACTTTAACTAGGAAAAAAACTGTCCTGATATATTGAACTGAAGCAGAAGAAGGAAATCACTGGAAATGAAAGGTAGAAGTAGTCTATTAAATAACAGAAGGAAAATTGAGTTAAATCACATGAAAAATTTGTAAAGGATGAGAGACACTTGAAAAACATATGCTTATTTTAGACAGATAAGGGAAAGGCAGAAGAAGAAATGAAACAAAGAATTTAGTGTGGTGGTAAGTAAAGAAATTATGTACACAGCAAAAAATTTCATTTAATGTTAATTGGAGCGTTTAATTTGCTACAAGATCTAATGCATGCATGAAGGTCATTCTAAGAGAAAGGATTTTAACATCACATTTGCCATCATTTCCTTCTTCATCTTCAATCTAATATTAAAGTATGCACGTATTTTTGAATATTCTGCTTCTCTAGCAAACTGCGGAGACAGAAACCACTGGATGTAAACAGTTACAACTATAACAGAAACTAAAGTGAAAGCTTTAACATTTTTTAGTTTAAATACATAGTAACTGTTTAACTCATATCAGCTTCTTTTATGCTTTCAAACCCTAGCCTAATGCAAGCCCTTTTGTCATGATTCTTTTCCATGGTTACACTGAAGCAGAGATGGACCTCTACTTTTTCCTTCAAAAATTATTCTTTCTTACTGTTTTCTTTGTGTAGGTCACAACACATTGAAACAAACCAAAAGGATAAACTTCTGGAAAGTGAGACATTCTCTGGTAAGGCATCTAAAATTTCTTCATGTGTTTTTCCTTTGTATTTGTTGAAGAGGGAGGTGCTTCTTCCATTTAAAATTCAATTTTTCTGCTTTTTAACTTGCACTAATATTTTATCTGATTTTCCTTTCAACATTTGCTTTTATTATATGATATATAATTTTGTACCCCAGAAGCATCTACCTTACCAAACTGCCTACAAAATTATTCCAGTATTGTTTACTTGATGCTCAATGAAAATCAATCTGAAAACAGACATTGAAGTCTTTGTTAAAGTTTGTTTTCTGTATCTTTAAGGAAGAAAACAAATCTGTACAGGAGTTATACCTGGCAAAGATACCTGAACTGGCCAGCTTGCAGTTTATGATAGGAAGAGATAAAATAGCACTTAATATAAGTTTAAATATTCTTCTAGATGGCCTCTGAGATGTCACAATGCTTGTAACTAATACCGTACAAATTATTTTGAGGAGAAAAACTGCCTTCTGTATAAAAAATGCTTCTCCCAATTAAAATGATTTGTTTCACTCTGAAAGCCTTACGAGAAAAGCTTTTGATCCTTTTACTCTGTCCAACCTGAAGAAGCTGAAAGCATAGATACACCTTCAGGGTGGGATTACATCCACTGTAGAGGATTTAGAATTACAGAGACATTAGCACATCTTCTTTCAGCGTCATTCAATACACCACAGAAGGAAACACACTCCTTTTTCTACAACATGGGAAACTAAGGTAGTCTCTGAACACTAAAAAAATAAAAACAAAAACCACCAAATAAAAAAACCCACACAAAATAAAAAACAACCAGAAAATAGTTGTTTCAAACTTCAAAACACAGTCTAGTTTCTGGGTTTATTCTTGGAACAGACGAGCCACATGCTGCTCCCTGTTCACAGCTTGAAGAAAACACCCAATTTAGTCTTTATCGTGTAACAAAGAAACTGGAGTTTCTACTAGGAATCTGAGGACTGCACACTGACCACATTTTCTCATTATAAATAACAGACTAGATGACAGACTAGAAGCACTGTCTCTCTTGGATTATATTGTTATCTCCATTGTGCACTCTTGATCAAGTGAATGATTTTTATATCACCTTGCGATATGTTGCCTTTAAAATTTAATTCTTCCAAGTTGTTATTTTCCCCTTCAACTTCCCTGTCTAACTTCTGGCACTCAGTTTGCAATTCCAGAAACTTAGTTTTTCTAACTAAACAAAGTAGTAGAAGCCCCCAAACTGAGTGTTGTTATCATAGAATCATAGAATGCTTTGTGTGGGAATGGGACCTTTAAAGGTCATCTGGTCTAACTCCCCAGGCAGGAACAACTTTCACTAGAAGAGTTTTCTCAAAGCAAATTGGGCCTTAAATTATCAATGGCAAAGATACATATACAAACCAAAACAAGAAGCTGGAATAAATAAAAACAGTACTAGCAAACAAAGTTATTTTTGTTCTCTTCTTTTCCAGGTACTATATAAACAACTATCAACGAAGAGAACTGTAGCATGTTGCTGAGCCACTGGATCAGCCTGAATGATGAATAAAACAAAATAAATGGGCTTCAAAATCCAAATGATAATGGACACTCCACTAGTAAAAATTGTGAAAGCAGGCTTTGTAATTATTAATAGTTCTTAGCAAAAGGATGTAATATTTGTAAGTCCTCCCTAGAACTTGACTTGTACATTGCCAGAAGAGATTTTTGGTATTTATATAATGCTCAGCTCATCAAAATACTGAGACACAGGCTATATTTTAGTGGTTAGACTTAGTGATAAATGGACTAGAAATGGAGCAGGTGAATCAATTTCTCACCCCTTGGTACTGTCAGCCTGATCTTCTGAAATGAGGAAAAGCAATAGAAAAAGCTTTGCATCTGGCTATTAACTTCCAGCCTATGAGGGACATGTAACAAGGCTGCATGCCAGCAGAAGTTCAGCTGCTAGAAAGACACTTATTTTGAAATTAAATCAAATACATGGATTATGTTCTCTGGACATAGTGCTGTATTGATTCAAGTGAAATTTTGCTATTGTTTAAGTAGTTGAGGTTGTAAAATTGATGGAGAAAAATCCTACATATCAGACAGGTTTCAGATACTGGGTGATCTGTAGCTGTCTAGGGCAACAATTCTCTTCTGGCAGACTGTGCCTCGAAGAAGCCTCAGTGCAGCTGCACCTGAAGCACATCTTGTGTACCCCACACGATGACTTTACAAAATATTTGATACCCCATCAGTCTCAGTTAACTCGAGATGATGTTATGGATGTTTTGTCCCCAAAACCTCACATATGATTAAACCCACTGATGCCCTTGACAAATATAACCAACCAGATGTCTGTGTTTTCAGTATATTAAGTTCTGCTTAAAATAGAGTACTGATATATTACTATTTTGGAAACAGCTGGAAATGAGACTACTGCTAACCCATCTTTCTCTTTCCTGTCATAAAACTTGCCAAGAATAATTTTCTAGGTTGCCATATGTCAGCTATCAATTGAGAAGTTTTATTAGAATTTGTAAAACTTCTTGAAATATTTTAGAAGAATGCTGATACTGAAGAACTCATCTTCCATGTTAAGTATCCTACTCCAAGGTAATTCCAATAAGTAAAAGTGTTTGGGTTATTAAGGATAACTCAAAGGCAACACATATTGTCTAACATTGAACAAAAGTCCCTAGAAAGGGTTAATCATGGCATAGTGACTAGCTGTAACCTAACCACAAGAATCTATTTATAGATTGTTTGGGGATTTTTTTTTTTTTTTGCCAGAACAAGCGGTAAATTTTGGAAGCACCCTGATAAAGACTAAAAATCCTGTTATGAAGCAAATATCCTTGCCAAACACATCACTAAAAATTAATATAACCAAAGGAAGACTGTTTTCATGTTAATGCTGGTTAGTATTGTTCAGCTCTTGGCATTTTTTAACTTTACTGTACCAAATGTTTAATAAAATGCACAAACTTATCCAAGTTGTGAAAAACTGAATAAGCTTAAAAATTTGTTGACAGAAGTGTGATAGGGCATGGAGAAGTAGATGCTATGGTTCTAGAGAAAGTGTATACAGGAATTTCTTTTTGTACATGGTTTTATTATGGAAGATGCAGGCAAAGCTAAGAAAAATACACAAAAATACCTGCATTCAAGACAAAAATAATAATAAAGAAAAGGTGTTGAATCCTTAATAGTTCACCTACTTGGGTGTGTGCCTTGCTGTTCTTTGAAACATGAAGACATTTTTTCAACTGTTGCAAATAAAATCTGCCATTGAATGAAGTCGTTTTTGTCTTATTAGTATTGCATTTATTTTTCACAGTTACTACAAGGAAATTGTTTGTTCTAACATCCCTGGACCACATATTTTTATGATCAGTATTGGATCATTAACAGCGAAACAGAAAAAACCTGATACTTAGAGGGTTGTTTTTTAAATCTTAGGGGAAACAAGAAGTTTGAATGTTTTTAATGCTTTTTCTTGCAATTCGTGGATTTCCCCCCAAAAAAATGAGAAACAAAAAGCCTCAGGATCCCTTTATGAATACAGTACACACACAAAGCTAACTGTGAAGCACTCATTAGTGACAGGCATTTAATTAAATAAGTAGATGTCATTTTAATAACCTACAGAAACTCCCCCAACTAAGACTTAGAAATGATAGATCTGCTACATCTTTAAGCCTTATTTACCTTGCACTAATCATCTAGCCTCTAATTTATTTTATAAATAGGTAAAGCAAATTTGAAACATTCATTTGAATTACAGTTTTAGCAAACATAAATCAGACTGGGTGAGACCTTTATCATCACATGGCTTGCAGTTTGTTATCATACATCGTATCTCTTGAAATCAACTTATATTAATTTAGAGGGACCATAAATGTTATGGGAAAGGTGACTCTAGATTTTTCACCAATACATATGTCAGCCACACACATAGCAGTTCCTGCAGACACAGTGTTTTCAATATTCCCCTAGAGACAGGCTAGCCAAAGACAAATGACCTTAATGGAAGGCTTCCAGAGGACAAAGCAATGTCCATCCTTTTGGCTGACTGAGGTAATGTTTCACATTCAACTGTCTGGCATTTCTTTGTACCATGATAAATGCTGGATGCTGCAGCTAATTCATTCTGAAATTTCATAGTGCTTTCACGGCATCACAGTGCATATTTTTTTTGTGACAGATGAAAACAATAAAGAAATAAATAGGGGAAGAAAAGCAATGAAAAAGCAGCTAGGTTCACCCTCCTCTCTGATTTCTGACCAAAGTAGTGGACTGTGGCTCTTGAACACCTGGGATAAAACAAAATTCCTATGCCTGCTCAATCTTCTTTTCCTGTTCAAATTTAAAGCTAGAGAAACCTCAAATAACTTCCATTAACTATAGAGAATGGAAAAGGAATACTTTATGATAAGATTGGGAGAGTGAAGACACACAGGCAGGTCTGGATATGGAGAGTGACAGCATTGCACAGGCAAAATCCTGATTGAACCACTTTTGTAAGAGCTATATTGAATCTAGAGACCAATCTGCCATGGAAAGAAGGGGTGCCCCAGAAGAGAATGAGAGGAAAAACTCAATGAGAGACTGCAAATATTAAACACAAAAAAGTTCTGGGATCAGAGGAGGACATGAAGAGAAGTAGGAAATTGATGCACAGAGTACAGAGGTTTATGGAGTGATGTAGAGAAATTTATTTCAAGAGTATGAAATAATTTGGTTACCTGTCACTTTCAAAATGGACAAGGAAGATAAGGAGGAAGAAGGAGAACTGCTAGAGGAGAAAAATATCCATATTCCCTGACAGTAGTCTCTTTCATAACAAAATTTTGTATTTTCGGGGCATGATAATATTACAAGTCAACCTCCTCTTCAGAGTTTCAGTATATCTGATTAAATAATAAATAAATGAAGATTTCAGATTCCAAGAAAAGCAAGTTCTTCTGCACTCAGTCCAGTGTCAAGCTGTCTATTCAAGTGCATTATTATTTTAAAGCGTCTCATCACTTCTTGCTTTATCATTCCTAGAACGAATACATCTGCAAAATTAATATTTGGGTATGCAAATGCTCAGTATACATTCTAAGATGAGGGAAGACTGCACCTGAAAAATCACAGAACTGCTGTCCTTCGAGCCTGACATGTGTTCTAAGTCTTGGTATCATCTTCAAAATCAACCAGAGGCTCACACTCTTTGTGTCTGTCAATTTTTAGTTAGCTGAATAACAATCATTTTAGAGGAAAATAATTGTGTTTTTATTCAAATAACTGTGCTCAATAAAGTGGCCTTGCTTGAATTTTCTGTTGCTGGTAAGAAGCACAAGGATGGAGACATCTTCTCACAATCTCATATTGTTGTGGTGATGGCACAACAGACAATATGGAGGTTAATCTACCAATTCAACAGCTATAAACATGGGTGTTATCAGGTTTATTTTGTAAATCCATAAAAGATCCTGGCCTGGAGGGATGGAGATCATCATTGAAGTCTTGTTTGCTCTGTAATGGTAGGTTGAGATAATTTGCCAAAACATCTAAAAAATTTTAATAAAAGTTTTCACAAATGTGATGGTGCTCTTGATACTTCAAGACACTAAATATCACAACTCAGCTACACTGCTCACAAATGCGGTATAAAATAAGAAATATTACCGGACCTTTCTAAAGGGAGATTAATCTTTTAAAAATTGACAAGGAAGCTCCATATAATTAACAAACATAAACATTTCTGCCTCTCTGCTTGGTAATAAGTGCATATTATGGCTTCTTAAATGTCAACAGCTATTTTTTGTATCATTAACTCACACAAGAGCCAGATGCTAAATAGCCATTTCATAAGCACAAATGATGGAGCAAACTTTTGAGTAGAAAATAAAAATTTTAATACACAAGAAGAATTTTACATCTCTAGTAGCCAGCAGCCATTTGGGGTTGACAGATCAGCTATGTGCTTCAAAGCCTTTGTGACTAAACAACTTACAAAACAAAATGCACGGATAAAACTCATAACTGATCACGTACTAAGAGTTTTCCAAATGTGTGCTAACAGATACATTATTATGGTAAAAGTTAGAAGACCTTCAATATACTCAACTTTCATTTTGTCAAGTAGGAAAAGAGAGGCTAAGGGGTTTTGTTTACAGAGATTTACTTTTCACTGTGTTTGGATTCAGCTTTTTTGATTCAATGAACTATTCATTGCAGATTTAACAATTCATGATTTTTTGTCTCTATAGACTGGCTGTATCCTACTGCAAGCTGTTATTATTTTATCAAAACAGAAGCTTTCACCCCATATTAAACATTTTGGAAGGCAATACTGCTCAACTTGATACTGCAATGGATCCTGCTGGACTGTGCACTTTCCTGTGGGGTGTAATGTGTTGGGCATCATCAACCCATCAGACACACCTCAGGTTCTGGGAAACAAGCTGAATTCTCAAATTCCCTTTGACTGCATCTTTGACTGCATGCCTTTGACTGCATCTCATGAACCCCATGAGTATTCTCCTTTTGACATGTACATACCACTCCCAGCCAGAACACCAGTTCTGACCTGCTCTGTGCCTGCTGTTAGCACAGGATCATGGAGAAGCTCCTCAGTCCAGAGGGCTTCTGCTCTGTCAGTCAGCTGTGAAGATACAGAGCAGCAGTTTTGGCAGTGTTAACATCAGTTCTGGTGCCAGACAGAGCAGGAAGAAGAGTTGAGCAAAGCAGCAGAATGTGGAGACCCCAACCAGTTGCTCTGTGATCTGATCCAAGAGTGCTGCACCTCTTGTGGCACAAATTTCTGTCTCACTGAATTAGTACAAGCAGGTTCAACACATGGGATGACCAACTATGGCAGCACCGTTTTGAACAGAGAAAACTATTCTGTATGGATACCTGCACATGGCTCATCTTAGCTGTAGTGGCAGTGTACTTTTTGTTTAATAACTTATTTAATTTCCTTTTAAGTCCATTTTTGTTAATTGAAAATTAGTTACAAGCAAGAAGCTGCTATTGGTAAATAGCAACCCACTGTGCTACGAGCGATCCAGGGGTGCTGTGAATGTTGACCAGTAAGTTATGGTTGGTCGTGTTGAGTCCAAAGCTCCTTGATATGGTTTTGCATCCATTAGTGTTTCATCATTACCTGATGCTGATGAACTGTGGATGGCACAGCCTTATCCATTGTTGTTTCTACCAAGGCTCTTAGCTCTCAGTGACTTTTAGTTCAAAATGGGGCTGCTCATAAGGGAGCAGTTCTGCTGAGTTTCATGACCATCTTATTTAATAGGAAAAGAAAGCTTGTTTCCATGGCCATTACTGCAGACTTCAGAGATCCTTTCTATTTCCTGAGTCTACAATTCCAGATTTATCTTCTATTTCCTTTGGTAATTAAGTCTCTTGGTGGATATTTACAAGTTCATGCTGTTCTATATTATGTCCAAAAAATAAAAGATTACTTTTCAGTGAAATGCTGAACTTTTTATCAGGTCGACATACTTCAGCAAGTACTTTTGAATGTGTTTTATTTAATGCTGTGACAAAATGCTGCAGAAAATATTTTAAAATGTCATGAACTTTACAATTCTGAATCATATTATATTGATCAAACTGTGAAGCTCACTGATTTTGACTTAGTGGATGTCTCTTATCATTTAAGGAACACAGCTGCACCAGGATTGCTCGTGCTGAAGTACAAGAGGGAGGGCAGCAAGGAACATGAGCACCTAACATCATGTCTGGAAATAATGAGGGTACTGTAGGAAATTTTCAAGAAAGACTTCTAGGAAGAATATCTTTCTTTTTTCCCCAAATCACAGAAGGAAGAGCAAATAATTCCAGGAAGCCCTTTATTTGACCTCATTAAATCACCCAGCTAGTTTGGTCTAATCAAACTGCAATTCATAAGTTTCATTTCTGAATTGCAAATTTATTCTTGTTATCCCTTTGTTTTTATAAGAGCAAACAATTTGACTATCCAACTACATTTCCTAGTCAACTATGTATTTCTAGCCTCTGGTCTGCCAAATTACACAGACTTTTCATTGTGTCCACACTTTTCTTTTTGACTGAGGTTCTCTTGATCATTTTCTGATTCTGCTTGCACTGGGCTAAGGAAGAGGACGCTTGTATTTACAAAGAGCAACAGTCCACATTATTTTGAATCTTGAAATCATGCTTGTATTTTAATGAAAAGTTTTCATATCAGTTTCACCTTGCTAATTATATTGCCCACTACCTTCTTTAATAACTGACTTAATATTGCTGCTGCTAAATCTGCCCCTTGAGCCACATACATGTGTTAAATTACCTCATAATGCAGAGGGCTAATAGGTGAGGTTCACTTAAAAAAATCCCTAAGTAATTTAAATGATGGTAATATCTAAATCTCTTTGGTAAAAAACAGTTTTCCCATCCTAATACGAGTTTGGGTTGTTTACAGTTGGGACTTCAGACATAAATATTTTCATTAATCAAGTCAGAATAACACTGGAAGAAAATTGATGAGGAGATGAATCAGTTAAATGGAGAGAAAATCCTTTAATCAAGGTTGCAAAATATTAATTTTTACCAATTTATTTCTGCAACCTATCCATTATTTTGACAATAGATCATGACTTGCTTATTCTGCACTCTTGGTGTTAAATTGCAGTCACAGGTTCAACCATTTATGTTGACAGATTCAAACTATTTGATTTAACATTCTGAATTCAAAATTGTTGGACTGGCTGATGTCACAAAATGCTGTACCACAAATGCTACTGGTTTACCTAACTATCTTTATGTGACCAGACTTCTCAAGAACAAAAAAGAAATCACATTAATTTAGAGGGAATCACTCTTTTTACTGATTTCATTCTGTTTAGTACATGGGAAAAAAAAAAAAAAGCAACAACTCCCATAGACTCATATTGTTTAGAAACTGTTTTTTTCCAAGAAGCTGACCAAAACAAACAAACCCACAAACTGTTTTTTAATTAGAAACTGCCAAAAATATTGTTAAAAAGATTTTAAAGCAGAATTCAGATGCAATGTAGGAGGTTTGATTTTTGGGGAACTAAACTCATAGAAAAAACAATACACTTTGCCTTTATGATGGATTTTCTTATTTTCTGGGTTTTCAAATGTTTTTCATGTCATAAAGTGAAACATGGAATGACAGGAGGACCATTACAATGGCATTGTCTAACCCATAAGAAGGGATATTAACACACTTATGTAGTTACTGGAACACAAATGTGCATGTTGGACAGAGTCTCTTTTTGTCCTGTTGAAAAAAAAAAAAATTGAGCAAACTAACTTTTAAGTTTTTCTTTAGGAGGCAACCTTTGATTCTCAGCTTGGAGATGCTAAAGGAGAAAAGAAAAAAAAAAAGTTCCCTAAAATTTGTGTCTATTTTCTGTCTATTTGTTTCAATACAGCGTACTCAAATTTCACACTTTTTTACTGGAAGAAAACAGATCCATTCTAAAATTACTGAACATAATATGATAAAGGATTTTTTTTAGTAAGAAAAGGTAAGAAAGACCTATGTACAGCCAATGGAATTCTCAATTGTACCAGTTAACAACAAAATCCCCATGACATTTAGCCATGGATAATCCAATTTGGATGAGTCCTAGACTGTAGGACTATATTTTAGTCTAGACTGTAATTATCCAGACTATTATTTATAGAACAGGTCTATAGAAATGAGAAGAAGAGCCATCTAACTACTAATTGTTATTCCAACTTGTTCTTTCCTGATTATACAAAGGCTAGGTCTAGGAATTTTTAGGGAAAAAAATACTATTCATGAACCCATGGACAAGGGCGAGCTCAATACAAAATGCCTGCCCGCTAGCCCAAGAGGCACCAATTATTCATCAAAAAGAACTCATTAAAAAGTCTTGCATAATTAGCTTTATTTTGGAATACTTTTGATTCCCAAGATTCCCTTTTTTTTTTGTAGAGAAAAAAATTTCTGAGTCATTCCAAACACTCCAAAATTGGTTTGGGAGAAAGGAGGGTTCAATTAAAAGCAAATTGTCTCTTCTGCCGCATCATTATGTCTCACGAATCCTAAGAAGAAATACACAAAATTATCACTGTTTTTCCTAGAAGCACCCTTCTAACATGAAAATCTATACATTTTGCTTGCCCAGGCTTTACTAATAAATACAACCCATTTAACACCTTCATCAATGGTCTGGATGATGGGACAGAGCACACCCACAGCAAATTTGCCAATTGCATAAAGGAGGGGAGGGTGCAAAGAAGGCAGAGCCAGGCTCTACTCCGTGGTGCCCAGTGACAGGACCAGAGGCACTGGGCACAAACTGAAACACACAGGCTCCCACTGAACATCAGGGAACACTTTTTTGCTCTAAGGGTGGCTAAGCACTGACAGAGGTTGCCCAGAGAGCTTATAGACTCTCCACCCTTGGAGATATTCAAAAGATATGGTCCAGTGCAACCTGGTTTAGGTGTCTCTGCTCAAGCAGGGGTCTGAAGAAGATGGACCTCTAGAAGCCTCTTCAACCTCAGCTCTTCTATGAATCTGTGAAAGCTGGGGAACTGTTTCTAAGGGACGGTACAAGTAAAACGTCATCCAAAAAAGGGCAGTCCTGTCACACACTTCAGAAAGCACATCTGGAGAAAAACTTGCACAAAGACAAGACAATGCTGGTACACTGCAAGAAAATATAAATAACATTCCTAAATTCTATGGAGCACAATTCTCTTTCTGTTTCTAACGGAAGAATGTGTCTTTTTTTTTAACGTTAATGATATCTACAATATGGGTGTATTCAGCAAGGATTGTATGATGACAAAGGAAATACAAATATTAATCTAATACATCTCATTAAGAAGTCCAGAGAGAATACACTGCATGGAATCCTCTGATGCCATTGTCTAGAAAATCTGACCTTTCAGTCAGTAAAAATAACCCTCTTCTTCAGGGTTATTTTATTTGAAGAAGCAGTCTAATTAAAAAGTTAAAACAAAGAACCTGGCTTTTCAGATCACATGGCAGCACTTAGCATTTTTCAATTTTTATAACATTATTATTATGCATGTTATCCAAATTAGTCTTAAAAGGGCTTTCATGTTTTGACAAGACATTAGAGTACCTGAATATGATCTAAAATTCTATACTAAAACACGAATCTCAAGTAAAGGAATATAGTGCAGAACTGATCCTTTTCCCTGATGTTCTCAGCACCTTTCTCAGCTGTACCACAGGTGCTCATAGACATTTTCTCCAGCTTGTGCTGTGGATTCCCCGACACAGCCAGCCAGACTATGAGAGTCAGTAGTGCCATCTGGAAGTTATCAATGACTCTGTTTTTAACAGAAATGGACTTCAGTCTCTGCATTGCCCTTTATGATCAAAAAATGCTGTGTTTTGGAAAGAGGCTTCACTGTGTTTCTATGTTCCCTGTTCAAACTGTAAAGCAAAGGAAGACTGTGCCCATTTTAAAGGAAATGGAATGTGTTTGTATCAAAGGATATTTGAGTTAAGTGTTTGATTTCAAACTTTTTCAACTCCTCACTCTTTGTCAAGAAGGAAAATCACTGAAAGGGAAACTAACAGCAACCCAGCAAGACCATCTTCTCTAGGTCACTGGTTTAAAAATAGTTCAAGTCAGTGTGAAGGAGAATTTAGTGTCTGATAACTGTTTTGCAAACTTGGTGAACTGAGTTGATCTGAACTCAGAGACACAGAATTTGTGATATTCCCTATGGTAAAAAAGCTCCCTTTAAAAATGACACTTCACAAGTCTATCAGTGAAGCAAAAAAGCTAGAGAAGCTTTGTAGTGATTAATTTGATGAATAATTTTCCAGATTTTTTCATGTCCTCAAACCTACTGTTTAAGGCCAAAATTTCCTAGTCATGCTGATCATCATAGTTCTTCCTTATCTCTTGTATTGCCATCTCCTGGGCTATCCTGACAGTCTGGAAGATGCATCTCACTCCTTAGATGCCATAGAGAAACACACTATGTTCTGGCCACGGAAAGTCTGGGCCAGGACCCTCATTTTAAAATGAGACACCATACAGAGGAAATGTGGGATGCCAACCAACTAATTGAAAATTTATATAGACAAAGCATGAATAAAGTTACAGCAAATAAAAACCACTGGTTTTAAAAGAAACTGTAACTGACAAGACAGGTGCAAAGATTCACGGAGTCCAGTGTCAGGTATAGAAGCAAAGCTCTAATCAATTTAGCTTCAGACCAAATTTTAATAGAGTCCCCATTTCTGTACCCATCCAGCAAGCTTTTTGGAATGTGTGGGGTGAGAAACGCGTTCTGTAGACAATATGCTGTGTCTTCAGATTCAGCTCAAAGCAGTAAACTGTATGGGTAAGCAGACTTGCCTCCATTCCCCATTTCCTCTTCAGAACTCCCCTGCTGTATAATTAAATTGTCAAACAATCATTAGCCCATTGTAAGCAAAAAGCTTTTTTCCTCCTGGATGGACAATTTGACAATCCACATTCAGGCTTTCACAAAGCATATAACTTGACAGCCAGAGATTATTCAATCATATAAATTGAATTAATACATTCAGCTCATTACTGGTTTTTGTCTGTGACCAGACAAAACAGCAGCTTGTGAGCTGGCATTCAAATATAGGGTAAATTGTCTTATCCTTTTCTTCTCCATCACCCCATCACTCTGAACCTGATCTCACTCCTACAAATTAATTCAGTTATTCTAAATGTCAGAAAGCTACCACATGAGAATTTAATGTGGAAAATTGTAAAGAAAGCAACAAATTTATTGCCTTCAGAGCCTTTTAATGGAATACTCAAAATATTCTTGCTTTTAAAAAATCAAGATAAAAGCATAACATCCTTTAGTTGTGTAACAGTTTTTAGAGACAGCAAAATAATTACATGACAGGAAGGGCTGAGAACCAATAGGTTCTGAAAGTTGACAAGTTTAACATGAAAAAGAGATTACTGTGCTCTTTCATAAAACAATGTGAGTCCACACCTCAAAAGCTCATATTCTTGTCCTGAGACTGACATTTTTTCTCTCCTTCAGCATTGTTTCTTCCAGATGAGTAGCAGTGAACCCTCTCTAACTTCTTTTCAGATACTGCTTTGTGGTTGATAGACCTGAAGATTACCCCAGAGATCATTTAAAGTAATGTCCCCACCAACACCAGGATCATACAGGCCTTGACCACCCTTCACAATTCACACTGCACCCTGATCTTAACAATTTCTTGTAAAAGCAAATTCTCTGCATCTTCAGGTTATCCAGTCTTATGCTTCACCATCCTCCCAAGTTTCCTAAGCTTTTGCATCCAAAATCATCACCATCTATTAAGAAAGACAAATTGATTTCTCCATTCCTTGGAAAACATTTAGCAATTGTTGATATTGCAATTACATATGGTCGAGTCACCCTCGACCACCTCTCAGGGAGCCAGGTCCCTCCTAGGCCCTGCTTTCTAAACCCGTCATTCACACTGCTGGATTCTCTTTATTTTGCCTTTGACTTAAAAATGCATTTCCCAGACAGAGATAATATACATTCCAAGGCTCCTCTGGAGTTAAGTGAGGAGTGTAACTAGATGTTTTCTGTACAAAGTTCTACTTCATGAATCTAAAATTAAGACTATCTCTTTTTCCACTGTACTCTTTACTTTCTTCAAGGAAAAAAATATCATGTTTCAAATTTCAATTTACTTTCTTTTTTCTCAGGCATAGAACTTTGGTTCATAAATACTTGGCTGCAACCTTTCAGGTTTCTGAGCAACTCTCCAAACTGCCACACACATTTTTAGCATTTTCCCCAAAATACTTAAAACTCTTTTCATCTTTCCATAAGCCATAAATTAAAAGGCATAGTCTCCATTCCACTCTTCACATTTTTCATGAATATACCAAGTAGAATTTGACCAAATGCTTAAGGGGATTTACTCAGCATGTCCTCCATGTTTGATGTGGTTTCACTGATTATGATGTTTTCAACTACGTCTATAGCTACCCAAAGGCAAATCCATGCACACCATATTTCCTAAACTTATAAGATTCTGATGTTGAAAAAAATTTTAAGAGCACTATCAGAGTTAATTTACATCTATATTTACTGCTTTCTCCTTTCTACACTAGACTGCCACCATTCTCAAAGAAAGTAATCAGAAAAATTTGATATGATTCTTTCTTGGCAGTTCCTTGTTGCCTGATGTCACAACCCTTATATTTTGTAGGTACCTCAAATTACCTCAATAATTTGTTTCATATTGTTTCCAGGAACTGAAACCAGACTGCTTAACTTATAATTCCTTGGCTCCTTTTAGAAAAACTTAAGAAAGGTTTTGTTTTTCTTAGTTTTCTAGGATCTTTCCTGTCTGCATCTTCCAGGACATAATCACTAATCATTCAGAGATTACTTTGGCTCGTTTCTTGGAATGAATTTCATCAACTCCTGAGAATTTCAATGTAACAATTTTATATAAATATTCCCTGAACTGTTTTCTTCTCAACTCCAGCCTGAATTCTGAGCAACTCGTTAAAATTGATATGTTAAGGTATCCAGCACAATCTACCTTTTCCACAAAGATTAAAGCAAATAATTAGTTTCTGTTTCCCCTGATGAAAGAAAATTATTCTTTTTCTCTGTAGAACACTTTGTTCAATATCTTTCTCCTTTTCCATCTTATTTCTAATGTATATAAAAGAAAGGTTTCAGATGCATTTATATACATGGAGCAGTTAAAAAAAAATAAAATCAGAAGAAAACAAGAGGAACTAAAGAACTGGATATAAACAGCTTTAAAAACACAGCCCCATCACAGGGGTGCTTCTTCCCAGTAAGGCAGTCTCCCCTCCAGGGCAACAATTCAGAAAGCATTTGACTACTTGTGGAACAAGAAAATGTGGTCTGGACAGTTTTCTTCCCTCCTATGGCTTTTACCCTGGAGACTGGCCGTTTGGTGAACACAAAAGTTATTCTGTTAGATGGAAGTAGTGAATGTATATGGTAGGTAAAATTCATTCTGAATATTGTGATCTTGGTTATGAGGTATAAATTGGAGGGAATTTAATAAAATAAAAAATCACCAAGGTTGTCTGCCAGTTTGCAAAGGAGTAGCATCTAGATCAGAGTGTGTGGCCTGTGCTCCTTTATTTGTCCCTGGCACAGGGGTTTTTATTCCTGTAGATTACACTTGTTCCATTTTATAACTTATTTGGGCTTGATTAACTTTTTTTTTTTTTTTTTTGGTAAGCAGCACTTGAAACATGTAAATTACTTTTCTTCTTTAGGAATATTGCTTTGATGGGGACCTACAAAAGCTCTGTCCCCTAGCAACAGCTCTCTGCAAGCTCTCCTTATAAATCAATGCCAGATAGGTGGAACACATAGAAGGAACAAAGATATTAAATGGATTTTGTTGGTCAAGGTCACCTTTTTGTCCAGGTTGAATTCAACTTGATTCATTAATTAATTAAAAAAAAATCAAGACAAAACAGAGGAAAACAACATTTTCCATCTTCCTCAGAAGGTCTGAACAGTTTTGTAATAATGAAATGTTATACAATATTATATTAAATGACTACTTTTTGAAGACTTGATGAAATCTTAGCGTTTCATTAGCAGCAATAATAATGATAGATTATTTCAATAACTGTAAAATTTGCTTTTCATGGAGAACTGATATCTGCATTTTCAAGGTCTTGTTCAGTGCAGTCTGGCTCATCTGTATATTTAGTTTCCAAAATAATTTGAGCAATGAATATATTTCAACCTGAACTTCAATTATAAGTGTAAGGATAAGTACACTTATAACTGTCAATTTTGACTTCATTTAAATATCACATTTAGAAATGTTACACTCACAACTGAGAATGTTACATTTTTTCTGTGATTTCTCTACAATGCTCTTTCCTTATGGTAAAAATTACTATGGCAAGGAAAAGGAGGAAAATTTTCCCGTAAAAGGAAGATTAATTTTACCATTACTCAGATGCAAGAATTTAAAGGTGAATCAATAAACTAAGCAAGATGAAGAAATACTTATAATACAGTTGTGTTGTCTCTGCATTTGCAAAGATTATCAACAAGTGATTATCAACAGGTGATTATCAACAATTTCAAATGTTTTTGCATAGTGAGGATGAAAGAAACTGCTCTATTTTGACCTTGTTGAACTTCACATTTCTTATCTTAATTCCTGAAGAACGACTGCCATTCAAAATAATTGGAAAAATTATTTCCAACCCATTTTTATATTTCATTCTTAAAAGTCAACAAATTGGGTTTTGATCAATCTCTCCAGAAAACCTCTAAGAAATGAGCCAAGAACTGAAGGCTTCAGCCCTCGAATGGATGGATAAAACTGCAGTAAATTCAAAGGTAACGGATAGAAAGCATTTCCTAATATGCCTCAATGCAGCACTGGATGTAATTTAACTCAGAATTTGTTGGGCCATCTGTAAGTCATTTACACTTCAAAAATGTGAAAGAACACAAAGATGGAAAAAGTCTGCCATGAAGGAAAGCAAAGTCCAGGCTAAGAAAGTGGCAGGAAATTTTCTACCACCATAAAGGGTCCCATTAACATCTCTATAATTTGATCTTTTATCCAATTCTGGTAGAAAGCTGATTACCCATTCTGCACTCCCTTCAGCTGTAAATTTTTCAAACCTGACTGTTTTATGTCCCTTCCCCATAACAAAGTTACAACCTCTAAAATGTTTGTAACTTATAGAGCTTGTTGTAAAGGCCAAATGTCCTTGGCTTGAGAAAGAAATTATACTCAAGAAAACAGCTTTGTTCCATTTTGGCAGATTAAATTCAAAAGAAATACAGTATTAGTATCTAAGCAATGCAGTCTGTCAAAATAAAAGGCAGACAAGAACTGTTAGAGCTGAAGTAATGGATAATAAAAGCCAAGGGACCAACAGGAAAGTAGCTGTGCTTAATATGAGCAACTTAGAGCCACGAGTGTCTTTCTGAGCGAGGAAAAGCAAGTCTGAGAGAGCCTCCACACTCACTTGGTGCCAAATGACTCCTTTTGTGCCTCATCTTATCCACCACACCAGCAACACCATTCAATACAATAGCACTTTTAAATGTGCTTTCTGCCTCTCTAACAATAAGAATATTCAGGATGGCTGGTCAATAATTTTCCTCATATTTTGAGTAGTTACAGTAGAAGCAAAGAAAAGATAGGTTCTTATATTTCCCATATTTATGTGTCACTCCTTTTAGGGATTGTTTTAGCCACAAGAAAACTGATCAGTGTCAAAAGCCAGTCAGTCCTTGCTTTCCCTGCACAAACAACCATTTCTTTAAGCCACACAGTTTTGGTTTATTGTCGTTTAAGTGACATCCCCACGCCTATTAATAGCCCACAGAGACATTCAAAGCATCTTATATAGATAAAGAGATGAAAATTCAAATAAACACCTCCCTGCAGGACATTTGCATTTGTCTGGAACTGTCTCTGAAATGCTGGTACTAAGCATGTGGGCAGCACTTGACTGAAAAAGCAGCTAAGCTGTGGGAGATCTTCTCTTGCCCAGTCAGCCTGACCTAAGGCAGGGTACAGTTCTTTTCTTGACAGCGCAAATTATCCCTACGTCTTGAGTAAAGTCATCTTAGGTGGCTGTGTTTTCTACTACCTCCCACTAATGCCAGCAAGAGTTACCTCCCTTCATACTTGAAGAATATAACAGGTTTTGTATAATTTCCCCCTCCAAGGTAGGAGTGCAGCAGTAACTCTGTGTTAAGGATTAGAAGTGAAGCTGCAGTTATGAGATTTGATTGTGGCTGGGTATCAGGGGTGTGCCTGTGGGAACAGCTTAATTTGTTTATTCTCTGAGGGGTGTGAGAATCCCCAAACAGCCACATGCATAGATGGGACAGTTGACCAGCTTCAAATTTGATTTACAGAACTTTGAACCACCTTCATAACTAGAGAGGCCTCAGAAGGTCTTTGCAACACAGAGAACTCTACAGAGAATTTTGTGCAGTTCTTGCTGTTCCCTCAGGCATAGCCAGTTGTGTCAGTTCAGTTTTATGCTAGTAGGGGTGATGATATGCAAGTAACTGCCATGGCAATATTTAATCAGAAAGTCAAGACACTTTCCCCAAAAATCAGAGCATCATTACTTTCTGGAGCAAGTGAGGGAGTGGTTTTGGTCAGAGCAGCAAAGTTACCAATAGTTTTATCATAAGACTATGTTGCATGAAGAGAAAGTTTTACAATCCTGGTGGATTGTCAAACATCAAGTTGCAAAGACAACATCTCATAAAAGAATATTAACAGTACCTCTGCAGCAACAATCTTAAGCCTTTTTCTTTTGCTAACAACTGTCAAAATATGGAAAATATAGCTGCTTCTTCAAAAGTGACAAAAGGTATATAATCTTTCATGTAGGACACCTTGACAGCAAATGAAATTGCTCCATTTTCTGAAATTTATCCTCAGCTGAGCTGAAACATTCCAGTAAGACCAAAAAAAAAAAATAAATAAATAAATAAAAAATTTTAAGAAAGGGAAAAGGAAAAGCAAGCTCAGATAGAAACAGCCTTACTTGCAGCTTCTGGTGCTTCAAAGTATAAAAATTTCAAAATGTTCCCAAGAAGATTTTAAGCTCCTCTGTAGAACTGAATTTTTCCTTTCTGTGCTCTGGACACTGTCTGAGCCTATTTTTAATCTTTCATGTGGTGTGAAGTGAAGATCACAGTGCCTGGGTGGTCAATTAACCTCGATTGCACTTGCTGGTCCTTGTACATCAGCAAATGGCAGTGACAGTGGTTCCATCCTGGAGACTTGCTCTCAGAAAGCAGATTCCACATATTAACTGAGCTGCACAGGATATCCATGAGCTTAGAAACACAGTGTATGGAACTGTGAACTGGATTTCTCAGCAGAATGACAGACAAAAAGGCTTCACTACCAGTGCCCTGAAGGGTTGTTGCTGCTGGAGATCCTCAGGGAATATCTGTGAAGGCTCTGGCAAAGCAAGCCAGATATATTCAAAGGTCTGCCTTCACCAGGGATGGAGACAACCAAATGCAGCTGCTATGCTCTGGCCATCTCCCCCTGCTCCTCTAAAAACAATTTTCCACTGATTTCTGGTCACCTGAGCCTTATGGGGGTCTTACAGCACAGAGTTCCAGTGGAACCTCAGAGGAAAAGGTCAGAAGGAGAACTATGAAATAGGCCCACACATTTTTGACCAGGGAGGAGATGTACCCTGACTTAACCTGAGGGGGAACAGCCTTTCAAAGGTAAGAGAAGGAAGAAAACTTCAGGATGCAACAGAGATACAAGGCTTTGGAAAGGTCATTTCCAGCAGAGACTCAGAAAGCCAGTTTGGCATTGCAAAGTCCTTTGCCTTTTCCAGATGTAGGGCAAATGCCACCTTTAATAGGAACAAGTTTGATGAATGGCTGCCTTAAGTTTCTTGGTTGTTTGGGGTTTTTTGTTTTTTTTAGTCATGATAAACAACTAAATTAAATAGAGTCCTTAATTAAATTTGGATCCCATTAGCCTGCCTACAGTAATATTAATAAACTATTGATAAGACCTTTGAATGTAACAAAAGCAGAAATAAATGCTTGGGCTGCAGCTTCTGGAGGATGGGGAAAGAAAAACAGAGGGTTTTGTTGTTTTTTGCTTTACCTTTACCTCAAATGAACACATCCTTTCACCTTCCTGAGCAGTTTGGAGACAGAAGGGGATTTGCATACCCTTACCCAAGTGCTGACCAAGGGCAGAGCTCCTGTCCCTTCCTTGATCCATTTACAGTGAAAATTAGTTTGTGAGAACATTGAGCAGAGCCATACAGTGAAATACTACTGCTTTTGTAGTATCTTCACTGTTGCCATTTAAATGATTAGAATAATGTTGACTGGGATTACACTGAGCACTGATAGCACAAGATATTGATGTATGATTCAATTACAACATCATTAGGTATGCATCACTTGTTGAGCTGTCTGTATTGCTAATCTGAGTCTGGAATGACACAAATGTCCTGTTTGATCCAATATGCTTACAGTAACTGAACTGGGGCTGGAGGAGAAGAGGCTGCTTCCTACAGCTGAAAAGACTGTAGTGCAAGTGTTAGTGGGTTCATGCTTCTGGTTTTTCTTCTGGGGCTCCTCTCCCACACTGGAACTCTGTGTCAACTCAGATTCACAATTGATACGTATCATGAAAAAGGGCGTTCTGAAAAATTCACAAAAATCCACTGTGTATTTCAATAAATTAAGTAGGTTCAGATCAAAAAGCCACACTGTAAATTTTTTCTCACTGATCTGCTTCGTGTTTCATTTGATCTTGTGGAAGCTTCAGTGTGTGTTCAGAATGCTTCAGCAGTACCTTGCACCCCGGTTCTGGCAGGGAACTGCACTCCTCAAATATAGGTACACAAAGATCACCTCCTCATACCTCCTCATACATATAGGACTGACTTCTTAAAAAAACTTACTTCAGGTTTTGCTAGCTTATGCAAAAAATGCCTCCAAATGGATATTAAAAATCAAATGGCTCTTCTATCCCTTATTTTTGTAGCCTATTTACACTACCTTAAGTGGTTAACAAATCGAAGAATAAGCCATAAGTCATTTGGGCAGAGGTAAAACTCTTCAAAAAGTGACATACTAATGAATTACACATGAAATTTGAAACATGAAATTAAAACAAGAAAATACATTGCCAAGCAACATTTTTCATTGTTGGCTGGTTTTGACTTTGCTTTAGAGTACTTTTCTTTGAAATAAAACTTACACAGAAATTACATGCAAATTGTATCTAGAACACTTTGGAGGAAGGCTCTTTAAATTTGCCACAATTTCTCTGTTCCAAAATGAAATTGGCAAAGTCATAACATTTGCAAAATATTTACACCTTGATGGAGTTAATTAGTCTGTGGTTTCTAGGACCTTTTTTCATAATACTCTGGTGTCCTGCCTGTATTAGGGATTAATAAGAGATTTTTATTAGTCCATCACAAGTTTTTCCCTAAATACGGTAATGGATTCAGTCCTCCATAAAAATCTTTTGTACATCTTTGTGCAGTGAACTATTCCCACTGAGACTGCACTGAAATAGTGTGTTTGAAGTGAGCAGAAATGACTGAATGTGCTCAAAGTTATTTTTTTTAGAAAATTGTACCAGCAAAATCTTTTTAGAAAGTGATTAAAACATCAATGAACTCTTTTGGTAGGTAATATTTTCTATTACCTTTATATGGGGTACCACATCTAACATTTTCATATGATGCCACCTCTATATAACTGACATTTTATGAGCAGTCACTAAAGCGAGTCTGTCACAGCTCTTCTAAAGGTTTGCAGCCCAGCATCTTTGATAGCAGAAATTAAATCTAAAACTCAGTTTGGGTAATATCATTATAATGTAAAAATTACCAATAATTTGGAATTAAAAAAAAATCAAATCTTTTGCAGTGCACGTAGCATTTCTGGGCAATTTTAAGTAGATGAGTAACATTTCATACAGGGAAAATCTGAAAAAGAGGCAGAGAAAAAAAACAAACATGTACCACATCACCTAGACCACCCATGGCAGAGACAGGGGTAATTTCTGCAGAGCTAAATCCTGATGTGTTTAATCCTATTGATGTACTCCATCTGTTTGGCCACAACAGAACTTTTTATCTAAAGAAACAAATCAGAAGATTTAAAACACAACCTGACAATGAAATCTCTGCAGAGAGAGACCAATGTCCCAGCAGAGATCCACTGGCATAAGTGAATTTGCATACAAGTAAAGGGGGTCTCATTGCAATACCAGATCTCAGTGCTTAAATTGTAAATCACAGTCTTAAACTGAGACATTTTAACATCTTCCCTCATAATCTTGCTAAATGATAGCTAAATGGAGAGGACATATAATTTCTTCCTTCTTTATTAGGTAAGGATGCAGAGTTTTCCAATCCTAACAGGTGTGCCTCTTTTATAACTTTGGGGTAAGCTGCAGCCATAAAGAGACAATGAGTCTCCTGTCCTGGTTCAGGACCACCAATTTTGGTCCAACCCTCATGCACATGATTCTCCAGGCTTGAACAATTCATGGTAATGAGAAGCAGAGTATTCAACTTAAGCTACACTGTTACAATTTCTCCTTTCAAGATTCACAGCTCATTACAGAGTGTCAGAAGTATCTTTACTTCTTACGTCATCAGTCCAGACTTCCGTGCTCAAAGAAGTGCTTATAAATTATTTGTTCCAGGTATGTTACTCTAGTGACTGGGATCTGTCCTGAGTCAACCAAGAGCTACAGAGCAGAGCAGTAAGTGCTCATTAGGAGCGGCAGCTCAGAGAATGAAAAGAGAAGTCTAAGTAATACAAGACGGGCATTTCTTAATGGTTTTTTATGAGATACTCATTCAGAGCACCATCTTTTGAAAGAATATGACAGATATGTTTCTAGAACATAAGGCTCTCTTGTGCCCATGTTTTCCACATGAGAATTTAAGCAAGGTCATCTCTGCTACCCCTGGCCAGTTTTCCTACAATTTCATCTGTGCTTGTTTCACAGTTGCTTTTCCTAAACCACCCACATGATCAGACACACCTTTGCTATAAATTCCCAGCATGGTCAGGCCTCTCTTCTATTTAAATTTAGAGTACGTGTGGGCAGGAAAGTGAAAATAGTGCTTATGTATTGGCTGCCTTGGATTTACTGCAGGAGAAGCAGAGGATGCTGTGTTGTTGGGAAGGCAAGGAAAGGTAAAAGGTCTTAATTTCCCTGCATACACAGCTCAGGCCCTAAACTTCCACCCACATCCCTCTCTGCCTCTTGGCAACACTCAAGTAGATGCAGCAGATGTACAAACTCTCAGCCAAAGCTGGTAGCAATATGTTTTTACATGGTGTCTTTGAAGGAAGAGTTTTTAACTTCCAAAGCAGCAGTCATTGCAATGTATTCTCTAAACATGGTGTGTCTGCAGAAGCACTGGAGTCACATCTGCAAAAGTAGTGCTGAAGCACTAACTTCTGGAATCCCTCCTACTTCCCCTTTCTCTTGAGGAATTTGTTTTAAAGGGAGTAAGATCTGCCTCTGAGAGTTGCCTCTTCACCCTGAGTTCAGAAGGTGAAGATGATGTTTAATCGTTGTCTGATAACAGCTCCTTATTGTTATTTTCACTCCCTACGTTTTCACTCCAAACAACAAGCACTTTTTCTTCCAACCACTTGCTGAAACATTTATCCTTGTAAGCTCTTTCCTTGTAGCTCTAAATCCTTATTTCTCTCTGCTGTGTAGAAGGAAGAAAATGTGCACTTTTGTGAGAGTAAACACATCAGTTGCCATGGGAGCAGGTGCTGGAGCTATGATTATTTACCTGCAGCTGCCACATTTGCTAGGTGCCCAATTACCTTACCTGGTTACTCTAATTGAAGGGAGAATGAACACAATGCACATAATTTAAACAAAATGCTTCTTGACTGGAAAGTGCAAGATGAGAGGTTCATGATCTGTGGCTTGGAGCCATTTGTGTCATGTATTTTCATTACAGTCTATGTTACATAAGGAGCAGTTGATTAACAGAGATGAGTGCAAAAGAAAAAACAATGATGAAGAAATGTGTTTATAGAATATGAGGAAGTTTAACAGCTTGAGTAAACAGCACTGAAAGTTGTGAGTGTAACAGGCAGTCTTAGTTTTGACCACTGAAAAAAAAAAAAAAAAGGAGAAAAACAAGTTTTTCCTCTAGAACCAAGTAGCTTCAGAGGCAGTTTAGAGCAGGACAAATAAGCATGGGTGTAGGATGTTTGTGGGTGTCAGACCAGACCCTGCCTTCCCCTAACCCTCCTCCTCACTTTCCTCATTTTGAAATCCATTTTGTTTCTATTATAAAAATTTTCACTCAAGGCTGAACCTACTCTAACTAACTAGCTGACACAATAACACCCAAAATCCAAAATAGGGATCCATGAAGGTTTTATCTGAGTAGAGATATTTCCCTGTATGCACCAGTCAGAGTGAGAAGTAACAGAGAAAGCAGAGGGTCAGCAAAAAATAATGAGCTGCACCCACAGCAAAAAAAGAGAAAAAGCTTTTGAAACAAGCTTTTTGGCAAGGCCTTGAAAGTTTAAGCAGGTAAACAGTCTTGGTTTTCTCTGAACAGAACAAGAAGAAAAATTCCAGGTCTGCTCTTTGTAAAAGTGCAGAGCTGCACGCAATATATGACTCCACCAAATGCTTGTTTTCTATACAAAATTAATCCCTCTAGACACCAAGCTCTGAGTAGCAAAAGGTCTACAATGCCAGTGTAAATTAATGCTAAATAGATCAGTGTGTAAGGAGTGACAGTCTGGAATTTTTTCCAATTCATCTGTGAAAAGCAAAGGAGCACTTCTGAGGTGCAGCACTCATGCTCTTGCTGATGACAGGGCACCACTCCTGGCAAGGCACATCTTAGAGGTTTAATCCTTTCCAGCAGGTCTTGTCCATTCAGTCAGGCTTTGCAGACTTGTTACCATAAACACACATGGACAAATTAGATGAAGCTAAGTACAGAATGGTTGTAAGTGGTTTAGACTCTTATAGAGCCTGCAGTCAATTATTAATACATACCCATTAAAGAGCATCCCTGAAGGTTAAACACGTGCTTAAAGGCTTTGCCAAATTGGGACAGCAGCATGTACATATTTCTGGGGTTTGAGCAAAAGTGGATATATTAAAAAAACAAAAATGTGAACATCAGTTTGTGGATTTGTCTATTTTAAGCTTATTTAGGTAATAAATTATACCTTCCTGTTTTAGGACACTTGCTATCCAAAATATTCCTTTTTTTATTTATTGTTTATAAAAGTCTATAGCATACCAAATTGAAAAGCTAAAGTGAAACTGTGAATATACACAGTAGAAAACTTATTTAAACTCCCTAATGTTCTTAGTAATATCTATATCTTTGCAGGCACAAAGAAGTATCCATCAATACTTTTAACCAATACAGAGAAAATGTAGGAAAGTAAATCTCAGATGTGAATGAAAAACTAATACCTAAGTATCTCTCAAAGTCACCCCTGGATATTAGGCAATTAATTTATATTATAAAGAGCAGCAGAGCTCTCTAAGGCCAATATTGAAGGCATATTGGTGATATAAGGTAAGTCTCTGTGCTTGGAAATATGATCTCATGTGAATAGAGGTAGAAGCTTTACTACAATAAATTCTTTGTATTTTTTTCAAGTAACTGAACGCACAAAACATTTTTAAAAATCCAAACAGTGCATATTTTGTTGTTCATAACACAGTAAAATAGTTACAATATATCCAAACCCACACTTCAGAAACAAAAATAATAAATTCATTCATATACGCTAATTTAATTAATTTACAACATATAGAACCTAAGTAATTAGCTTGGCAAGGAGCTGTGATAATTTAATCTGAAACAGATCTAATAAAATTTAACTTTTTTCTAATTACTCTATCAGAGAACAGAATTAGGTTTAAAACAAATATGAAAAAGGTATTTGAATTACAGGAAATTATTTTGAATACGTGTAATTTCTAAAGCTGTGCAAATCATAACAGCTATAGCGTGAAATCTATAGTCTTAGTCAAACAGAAATTACTCATTTAGAGCTAGGACTTGGTTCTGTTTTACCTTTTATCACTAATTAACCGTTCAGGTATAAAAAAATACCGTTCAGGTATCAAGGGAGATAGATCTGCATTCCAGCTTTAGGACAGGACTCCAGTGTATTAGACATTTATGTTTGCTGTAAATATGAATTAAGTTTGTGATTTTCCATCTCTGCTGTACATAATGCCATCGTTTCATCCTTTTTTATTTTTTTTTTCCCTGACTTTTGTGGATTTTTTTTTAACTGGATGGTGCTAATGATGTTTTCTCCAGCATGCAGCTTCCATGCACCTTAGCCCCAGAACAGACAGTGTGGAGTGCTGCACTCCCAGGCATGGTTTGTACACCAGCTGCTTTCCTGCCCTTGTCTGGTTACCCACCACACCCTACCGTGAGGGGCTGCACGCATTTCCTCACAGTGGTGGGTTTGGGTGCAAAAGGGCAGTCTGGGACTGACTTACAGCACTCTTCTGGCGAGAGCATGGCAATAGGGAGCTAACTGAACTAAATCAGCTACCCAAGATCAATTTACAACTGCTGCTTTCTAACCTCAAGCTCCCCAGCCCTCCCCCATGGAGCATACATGTACATATATACGTTCATTAACCTCTGAAACTGAGCACACTGCTTGTTTTTCCTGTTTCTTCTTTCTCACAGCTATGCACATCTAGAGGGCAAAGCATTTTGCTTAACTGGTATAATTCAAAAAGAAAACCTGAGCAGTCTCTCTCCTAATATGTTCCCAAACCAACTTGCATCCAGGCATAGCACATCAAGCATTTCTATAGGACATTCAGCAGCATCTCTTTCCTCCTCACCACTCAGATTTCATACTGTTCTGATTACAAAAAAAAAGGAGAAATTATCTCAAATTCTTTAATCAGACACATCCATAGACTGTTTTTTGCAGACTTCTTTCAAGTGATACCAATTGCCTTCACATTCAGCTGTGTAGTCACAAAGCTGCTTTCAAATCATACTATAAACCCAACAATGGAAACCAACTGAAAATTAAGAAGTCATTTAATTGGCTGAAAGCAATTGACATCTACCTCTTACCAAAGCTATGCAAAGCTTCTGTGCCTGAAATATTGCATGACATCATGATTCTTTNCCCCCCAACATTCTTCAATCACCCAAAAACTTTATTGTACCTCATGTCCAGCTACTGCTTAAATCAAGATTATTTTTCATATCTTAAATGCCTGGCTGGGGCAGTACACTTGTCTTGAAATCTGTAGGTATTAAAGGAGGAGCTTTTTAAAGCACTGGCTTGAAATACAAGGGAACTGAGATTTGGTACCCTGTGTTTTTCCCATCTTATCTTGGACAGTTCACTGACAACCACATTTATAACAGCATCTGACATTTAAAGAGGCAGGCAGATGCCTAGTGAGGTTTGCAAAAGCCCCCATATTGGGTGCATAACTTCCATAGTTCTTTTTGTACTTCAGCAGGCACTGGAATCAATGGACAGCACCCCTCCAACATCAGTGGATTTAAAGTCTTTTTTTTCCTTGCCTGTCCAGAAAAAGAAGAAAAAAAAGGTCTCCATTTGGGCTGATTTATCCCACTGCAGTATAGCAATTAAACAACTGTGATTTACATGAAATGTATTATTTCCCAAATAAGTAAAGGTAATTTCAAGCAGGCAGCAGGAGGAAATAACATGTTATCTTTTTCACTGTGCAATTCACAGCAAAGAGAGTGGGGTCCTGATAAACTGTGGTTGAAATTACTCATACCTGGGGTGAAGGAGGTATTGGAAATCATTTGGTACACATCTCAGCATTAACTGTACACTAAAATTTACCTTTTTAAGCTGATTCAGCCCTGGTAGTTCCTTTTGCTATCTCCTCATTAAATAAATCCTTTTGTACTGTACATGTTGAGTTCTGTATTATTTGTCTGACCAATGTCAAACAGGAATTCAGAGTGGAAGGAGTTCACTGCCAGTGGAAAGAGTGACTATGAAAAATATCTTTTACATAGCAAGTCCTATTCACAGTTCTTTGGCAAAGGACATGGTTTCCAGGCTCTAAACCCATCATTATTTCTGATAAGTGGACAGGTTTTAATCTCTGCAAAAGTGGTGTTTAACTCTGGAGGCCTTCAGTTCTGGACCAATTAATTTTGCTTTAAACTATGCTGCACACCAAGGTACCTGTTGAATCAAATTTTTGCCCTTTCACAGATTTTCAAATAAGAATCTACTTTTATTTAAAACTTGTCTTATGCTCCCCCACATTTCTTACATTTATGACCTTGCCATTTTGTTTCTTCCTTCACTAGATAAAAGGAAGAAATGTGCAGTCTTGTCAAATCCTCAGGTTTGCTATAGTGCCAGGTATTCCATTAGGCACTTATGGTGATTGTAGCTAACAGAAAATGAAGTTCTGTAATCTGGCCACTAAAAAGAAGCAGAAGCAAGAAACATTCACCAGAAAATCCTTATTTGTGTTCAACCCCCTGCTGAAGTGTATTTTCTCTGTGGTCTGGTATGTACTTGAGACAAAATCCTGTCTTTTCTATCAATATCCAAGGTCCACAAGAGATTAGCCAGAAGTGACCTTTCTAGCACAAGCTCCCCTGCACTGTGTGCCAGGAAGAGGAAAATCATTTGTTGCCACTCTTCCTACAGCCTAGCTCACATGTTTGGGAAAGAAGAAAGCTTAAAGATGTTATGGAGTTCCAATTCCACCTGGTTTCCCCTGGCAATTAAACCATCATGGGAGGGGGGTGGAAGGATGGCCAAGCACTCAGAGAAGGTCCAAGTCTATGTCCCACTATGCCCCTGTAATCAATCTCGTGATGTTTTTCCCTTCAGTGAAGTTTCTCCAGTGTATATCTAATTTTAAAACTGGATCATATGCCATTGTTAATGAAAATATTCTTTTTGCATTTTTCAGACCTTTTCATGGCAGTAGCAAACTATTTTGTCTGGGATTTAAAATATCTTCCTCAAACTGAGCAATGACATTTTCACAGCCCTTTTCTTAGAAAACTGGAAGCATTTTTGAGGTTACATGAGGACAAACTCTGGAAGATGACTCAGACACCTACTGCTTCTCCTCATCTGACATCTAGCAGCCTGTCTTCTTGTGTTTTTTCCAGACTTATCTATGCAATACAAATTTTTCTTTAAAAGCTTCCAACAAACAAAACATCTCCATTACTAACAAAAGCTCATCTGAAACATCTTAGAAAATTAGGAGTAAGGGGTTTCATGTGTGATTTTTTCGTACTGCAAAGAAATTTGGTTGCAACTGAATCTATATAGTGATATGCGAGTGATCTAGGAAACTTAAATCCTGTCTATAGGTGATTTCTAACATCAACCAACTCCTTTCATTTTCAGGTGTCTTGGTACTACTGTAAAATTCTGCTTCTGTTTCCAGGAATGGACAACATCTCTGAGAGCCACATCAGAGTAAAAGCCACTCAGTGAAGCTGATGCTGCCTCTGTCTCCTTCATGCATACAAATTCCCCTGAGCAGTGACTTTCAAACCAACCCTGCATTACCAATCAGCTCTGATGGACCACAATTTCCCAGAAACCTTTCTTTAGAGGAGCTGTATTAGCAGGAACTCATTTTGCCCCATACTCCAAGAAACTAACTGTTATCCTATTTTTTGGTAGTCTCTAGAGGTCTGAAACCGAAAGCCTTTTCTTTTTTTTTTTCTTTTGCTTTCATCTGTCACAGCCCTCTCACTCTGCTTTAAAAAGCTTCTTTTGAAGATCCACAAGTAATTTCTTGGTACCACTACATGGACACAATTATTCATGGTGGATGCACAGATTACAAGGAACATATTTATATCACACTTCTCTCTGTCTCTCTGGTTTTAAAGAAGAAATGAGAATATTTTGAAAGTCGAAATTTCACCTACCTCTATGGACAAAGTCATTCACAGGGTGAGAGGGATTGAATTAGGGGCTTTCAAGATCCAGCCTCTCAGAAACTCTAGATTTAGAGAGTAAGGTGGAATTTAGGCTGACTGAATATGGCAAATAATCTTCAGCAACATAAAGCAATTCTTACCAGGTAACTAAGCCCTAAATCACCAGCAATGTGTTCTCAGTGATAAAAGTGTAAGATTAAATGTTTCCCGCATACCAATAAAATTCAGCTGACATTTTAAATATAAACTAGAATTGAAGATTAGATCTACAAGGCTGGCAAGCCAGATCACCTGTGCAGACATACTCTATGCACAACCAGTGCTCAGATGATGATTTTTGGTACATTGTGACTGAATGTCTCTCCTGTGCTCATCCCATTAATCCCACTCCATCCAGATTATTCCGAGTGCTGCAGGCCCTGAGCAGCTCTCAGAAACTACTTCAAAACAACATCTAACCTCCAGATAAACTTTCCAAAACAAATATTGATTTGAGGCATGGGACTGAGTATCAGCTGTACCCAAACAAGGCTCTTTAAGGCTGGAAAAATCTTTAAGCTGGTGTAGAAGGAGGTGAGCCAGATTGACATCGAGACACAGAGCACCGGAGGTTTTAGTCTGAGCATTTTCAGATGTGACATTCAGTGACTACAGAAAGAACAGCTCCCCTGGGGAGCTCCCAAACCCCTCAAAAGCCTGTTTCACTCTCAGTGGTGTCTGTGCAGCTATAATGGGGAGACCAATGACCAAGATGTCTTTACCATGAAAAGTATTGGTAGTACTGTCAAAAAAACCCTGAAAACATGTTAGGCAATAACCACGTGATGCAATAACACTACCACCTTCTGAGAACCCTGATTTTAATTTTCTCACTGATAACAAAACTACCCACACAGAGGCTGGTCAAACTTTAACAAGATTGTCACACAAAATTAGCAGCAATGACAGATGTGAGGCACAGTCACAAAAGGTCCAACCACTCATTATTTCTTGACTTTTTAAGGTGCGCTTTTAAAGGCAAGAGCAACTTGGATCAAAGAGAAATGAAGAACAAACACGTCCTGTCCCACCTGGGTTATGTACAGCAGGGAAATGAAATGATTGATTGGTTATTCCACAGATTTATTTTCTGGATAGTTAACACAAAAATAAACCCTAATGAAAAGCCTTGAAAAATAATCGCCTCAGTCTGGATTTTGCTTTGGCTGTTATTTAAGCTCCCAGCAGTTTACCATGTGTGTTTTTCTTTCCCCCAGCAGTGGCATCATGCCAACATTTTGCTCAGTATCTGCAGCAGGCCCAGGCACAGGGGACTGCAGGGAAGGGGAAGATAAGGAAAGCTCCACTGACCAGCAGCTGACCCAGATGCCTGGGAGGATGAGCTCCTAAAACTGCTGTCCAGCTTTACAGGGAAAAACTGATCCAGTACTGAAAATAATTTAAAACTGGGTATTTAAGGCAAGCACTGGGAAGAACACACACAGATTTATTCTTCAGTGAACGTTGTCAGACTTGCTTTAAATAATTTTACACACCCATGTTGAGGTGTATCCTGAATAGAGCAGGGGCTTCACTTAATTTACATTGTCTTCACCTGGTTCTAATGGTGTTCACTGTCTTTTCTTACTGAAAGGACAGTTAGTTTAGCTCAGGCACACCTTTTATGACCTTACTTAAAAACTTCTGTTTATAGTATTTTCAATGTTAATACCAATGGCAATATTAAGAGGGCCAAAAAATAACAACTGCATAACAAAATCGACAAGATATATATCTTTGCAGCTAGTTAAAATTTAGCAAAACTTACATAGTAATGTAACTCTTCAGTTTGTTAAAATCTATTCTTCTTTCTTAACAAACATCTACATTACAGAGACTAGAATTTGAGTGGGGTAAGATGGAGTTGTGCTTAGCCTATGACAGTCTGTCAATAATCCTCCTGTCATTTTTTGCTCAGAAATATTTACAAGATACAACTTTATGCCATGGTAGTGCTGTAATCAATGGCAATGTGATCACGGGCTCCAGCAAGGTCACTGTATCTTCTTCACCTTATGATGAATGGTTAACCTGGGGTAAAGGGACAAGGGACAAAGTCTCACCTATTTAACTAGCTCCTCAAGCTTTTCTTGCCTTTTAATAACATCTCTTCTATAACCATAGTATCATTTACAAAGTGAGTGTGGCAGTGCCTTACTTGATCCTGTTGTCAGCTGTTTGTGCACTCCTACACAATGGCCAGATAAAATTGTACCTGTTTCATTGGGACTGGGTTTTGCTTTTGTCAGGAAAAAATCTTTTTTTCCTGGAAGTAAATAAACTTATTAGCTGTCCTTTTACAGGAATTCCATCATGCAAAGATATGATACTGCAGCACTAAGTGCTTTGTTATTATTATTTTTTTCTAATTTAATTGTGTTTTGTGCCCTCAGAACTCCATTACAGAGATCAGAAAAGCTATTAGCAGCACGGTATGTAAAGTGGGAATTGTCTCTTGCCCTGTGGCCATGATTCAGTGAAGTACTTAAGCCACTTACCCAGCGTCATGCAAATTGCTTGGAAGTGCATTGGCCAGTGCTGATGTTGCTGCTAAACGTGTGCTTCAGCACCTTGCTGCAGCAAAGTAATTACTCATCTCTTCAGAATTCAGCACATCAGGTGCTCTCGTGGTGTAGCACGTCCTCCTCTCACCTGCCAGAGATGCCTCAGTTATTCTTTTCTTTCTGTTACTTTTTTCTAAGCAGCTACAATCCTACTCCTCAGGAAGCTGAGTATTTCGACCAGGCAGCCTGGGCCTCCTGTGACTTTGAGTTTGACTTTTCTGGGTGTCTGGATGCTGGCTGTGCCTTGCTAGGAAATCAACAGCCAGTGTAGGCTTCTTCTTGTCCAACTCAGCCATTTACCCCAGACTTACGTCTTCATTTTTACTGAGGTCCATTACAGCCAGCAGAGAGAAACAAGGATATCTAAGTAGTCACTGGATCCATGAATACAGGCACACAGACCTAGACTGCTGCTCCTATGAAATAAAAGTGTTCAATGAGTACCTCTAGTTAATTTCTACACCAGACATACAAATATCTAAAATGGGAAATAAATCACAGCTACTAAAGTATTTTCTTCCTCATAAATCAGTGTATTCCTAGTAAGCAGCTTGGGTTCTTCAAACCCACCCATGTGCATTTTATTTCCTTTAAAGCTGAAATGAGGATCCGAGGTGCCAAAATGCTTTCTCCTACTGCCAGATAAAAAACAGGACAAAGCCAAGCAGTCTTTATTCAGGAATCGTTCTTAGAGCACAAATCTCCATTGTCTGCACAGTACTTGTACCACTACACCACAAAGGTCCAGGTCCCCAGGCAGCAGCACAGTGTCTCATCACTGTCAGTTCTCATCAGAGCCAACCTGGGAAGAAAACCAAAATGTTTTGCATTGAGTAGATCATCCATGTTCCTCCTTTAAAGGTGTGCTGCCCAAGGGAACTTGGCATCTAAACAGCATTTTGGCCTTTAATGCGTCTTCTGTAGATGCAACCTATTTTCTTAATATCACAACAAGTGGATTTACGGATAACTATTTTTTAATGGATTGCTTGCAGACTTGTCTGGTGGTTTTTTTTTAAGAATACATGGAATTTTAAGTTGCCAAAGAGTAGAGCTATAGTGTTTGAAGTCTTCTTTCAAAACCATTCCAAGACTCACTGGAGCTGCCTAGGAGAGAAATTCTCCATAAACAATTAAAGTTTGGTGCATCTGACTTGGGCAATCACTTGATATGTGCTACACTGATTTTGTATTATTCATGCTCCTTGATAACCAGGTCAAACAACCCTGCAGAAGCCCTGGAATAGGGCACAGACATAATTATTTCTATGAAGTAAGTCATAATAAAAGATGCCAAGTTAATTGAGTCACACGAGATCAGTTGTTCATAAGTTCATATCGATCTACATTAATTATACTATTTTTACTTAAATTTGTTATGAAACCATTCCATTATTTTAACTGACACTATATCAAATTGACTATAATGAGCCACTTATCCCTTTAATGCTCTTACATTTTGACATCAGCTTCAAACCTTCTAGAACATCCCTGTATTTCAGTGGAGTTGAATCAGTGCTCACTGTCATGCTTTAGCCCTAGCAGGCAGCCAGGCACCACTCAGGTTTTGTCCCTACTCACTTCTAGGGCATTGGGAGGAGTAGAAAAGTTCTTGGGACTGTGTAAGCACTGCTTTGGTCAAGGTCAGCATTAACTAAAACATTGTTTATCAGAGATAGATTTGCACTTCAGAGAAGCAAGTTTGATAATTTTATATTACTGATAGATTTGGGGTTTACTTTGATTATCCCATGTGTATTTATCTTCTGAGAGATGGATTTGGTGACAATATAGGGGCTGAATTTTACTTAAGGTTAGCAATATAGTACATGCAGAAAAGCTGAAATTTCAGTTATGGTTATTGTTATAAAATAATCCGAGTGTGTGTGTGTGTGTGTATATAATATATATATATATATATATACAACCTCTAAAAAGTAAGCAGATTTAGTTCAAAAGTAAGACTAATCATTTTAACGGGCTAATCAGCATGCAAAAATATAATTCCATTTTTTTGTCATCAAAATTTCTGTTTTGTTATCATTTTGGAATAAATTTTGTTGCAATGAAACTAATTTAGATGATTTAAACAGTTATTAACATATTTCTGTGTTACAAAAATGAAATTAACATGGAAACAGAGAGTATCCTGTTATTACCTGACTTTAGAGCATTGTTGTTTACACAGTACTAATAACATTTTTTCCAGATCTCTAAATAACTATTTGGTTTTTCTCACTCTGGCCATCCATATTTTCAAAAACACCTAAATACTATAGAAGCAGCTCACATTGCCAATTCATCTTACTGCTAAATGCAGACAAGCCCACGGATCTGTTAACACTATAATTTATTTCTGTTAAAACCAGGACAACATAACTTTTGTTTCAATACAAGTCGTTCTCTTCCATTTTTAAAAGCAATAACATCTCAGTTTTCCTAATGATCAGTTAAAATACAATGAAGACTGATTAGTTTTGAGATAGAAATTGGGCCCTAAAGTATTTCTATTTCAAGCAGACCCTATTGCTGTTCCAAATAAATATGTCCTTTCCAGGAGCCTTTCTGATCAGCCCCCTGACTCAGGAATTCATCTTACGACCTCTCCTAATGTTATGGAAAATGTTAGGAGAAAAATCAAAGGGTAATATATGGCACAGGCCTGTCAATAGAAAATGTGTAGCACTATAAAACATTCTCATCCAATTCTTAGTTTGCTATTTATATAGCAAATTTGAGCTCAGGGAAGAATAGAAGGATATCAAAAAGGAAGTGTGGAAGGTCATTTTGCAGAATCAAACAGAAGAGGTGATGAGAACTGAGCAGGAATTGTTATGGAGTTAGAGAAAGAGAGGAGTTAATTGGAGGTGATTTTATTCAACAAAATTCTGCCCATTATCTTTTCACCTGCAGAAAAAAAAGGCCTGCTTTTTGGTATATTCATCACCATTAGTTTCAACCAAGAAAGGTAAAAGTACTTGGAAAAAATATTTCAGTTTGTCCAATCTTTAAAGAATAAACACAAAACAATGACATGGTAAAAATAACATTTCTCAGTGTGTGCTCAGATAATATTCTTGAATATATATGTTTCAAACACATACTTTTTCATTTCTGACTAACATGCAAAAATATAAAGGGTTAAAACCAATCTTCTGTGCATGGCCCTCCTGGGAAATTTTCAATGAGAAACAAACAGTATTCATTGCTGTCTCCCTTGTATTTTGTATTCACTTCCCCACATTATTAAATGGATCCTGGGTCTAAGAACACTGTAAAACAATTATTTTGTCAGTGGTTCTGGGGAAAAGAAAAAATGAAATAGCATTAAAAATTTTATCACTGCAGTTGAAAAATATCTCATAAAATATGCAGCAGCATCTCTTTCACTTTCCATATTCAGATGGCTTCTGACAAACCTTATTAAATCTTTAAAATATTTGTGAGATGATGACTTTGTCTGCAAGAGCTTACAGGAATGTGTGTGGTTATTCCCATTCCAGCAGTGATCTGCCCTGGAACCTCTGCCAGGACACTTTGCCTCTTTGAACTCCCTATCTCTCATGCAGAAAGAACATATGCTAAAAACCCAGAGCAGAAAGGTTCTCAGGCAGAATTTTTACCAGATTTGCCCTTCGTACTGAGGAAATCTGCTTCATTCTTGGGGAAATCTGAGTTCTCTGGGGACAAAAGCCATTCACTCCTTATTCTGTAGGGAATGAGGGAGCTAATACGAGCTCCACAGCAACTCACTGTCTCTTAAGAAACATTTCAGCCGTGCTGCTCCTGTTCCACTCAAGCACAAATTCTGGATGACCAACCTGGCTCTGGGAACAACCACATTGCATTCGTGAGTACAGCAGAGAACACAAAATAATGTGGCATTTTATTTATCATCTTTCATGTAACAATTTCCTCACTTAGGACTTCCTGCTTCAGTGAGACACTTTAAGTAATCCTGATAGGGATTATTTTGTGTTAGTTCCTTTTTAAACAGAAAAGGAACTGTGAGTTCATTAAAGTCATTGTAAGGGTATAAAGTTTCCAAAGTTTCATGGCTCTATGCCTGGCATTTTTGTGCAAAATATAAAATAGTAAGTATTTCGAGTCTGAAAAAGTTAAAGATGGGATTATCATCACAAGAAGCCTTTTTCAACTTGTTCATAGATTTTGAGAGGTATTTCCTTTTTCAATCAGTTTTTCCTGTGAAAGATCCTTTCAAAGGAAACAGGAAAAAAACTTTTCTGAAGCTTTACTATTCGTTTTGTCCTGGTTGTTATTACAATAATAATTGTTGTCGTAATGATAGTATTATTAATATTGGTAATAGTAGAAAGAACAATGGTAAAAAGGATTTACTCTCCCAAATTTTTTTGCTGTCCCATAATGTGATAAAAACAACTCTTTGCATTTTGGTCAATCTGCTACTGTACGGATTCATTTAGCACTAAGAATGCCCAGATTATGCAAAAATCATTATGATTTCATCACTCCTCTCTAAGATTTCACATGCAATCTACTCAGGCAGGTGTCAGGTGAGAACATGAATCCTGTTTACCATTCTGCAGGGGTGGGTCTCTTAAGATCACGTGCAAGCATATAGCAGTGCCCAGGAACTGCAATAAGTGAAAAAAAAAAAAAAAACTGAGTGTGAAACGACTGGAGACAACAGCAGTGCAATATGTTCTTAAAAATCCAGTTCTGGACTGTCAGAGTCCTGAAGCATCCCCAAGAGGTAATCCAAAATATATTTTCTGCATTAAAACTTCCTTAGAAATTTGTTGGTGAAGGAAATACAAAGGATTGAGGAAAATGAAGACCCTGAGTTAGGGTTGCCAGAACCAGCCTTCCAAAGTCCGGTGTCCTGTCCTGTAGGCAGAACTGAGCACAGCTTGCAGTTTGATGTAGAGGTTGCTGCCACTTGTCTTCATTAAGATTTAGTTTAATCTTCTCCCTGTTTCCTGAGTGGCCTAAGTATTTAACCTCCATCCTTTGTATGTTTAATTTCCTGAACAGCCTGCAGGACAAGAAGTCTATTTAGCTTCATCCTTCCAAAAGCACATGAGCTGTCCAGGGCTGCCACAATCTCTGCCAGTGTAATAAACTCACCTAGTGTGTTTTTATCATGCTTAGCTCAGGCATTATTTTAATGTGTACAATTAAAAGTCTACCCTTTTCAGCAAGGCTGGTTATTGAATTGGAAAATTATTCTAGAAAAGCCAGAATTTGGAAGACTTTTCTATTTTGTGGTATCCCAAAACTTCTTGTCTCTGAAGATATGTTTGAAACCTGTTTCAAGTTCTTCCTTTTTTTTTTTTTGTTTTGTTTTGTTTTGTTTTTTAGAAGTTAGTCCAACATACTCAAAATTTCTGCATGGGTCACTATCTTTTTACACAGGTTTTAAAAGAGAAAAATATTCTATGCCTAAGTCCTGCTCCAAGCTCAGTGGGAGAGAGGCTCCCTCCTGTGGAATATGTCTCCATAACTTTTCACTAATAAATACAAAATTCCCTATGGAAGCAAGCTGTGCTTAATTTAGTTATCAATTAGTTAAATTTTGAACGCAATCAAGAAAACAGGGCATTTAGACAAAAAGATATTATCAAATTTTTTGAGATTAAAAGATGTGGGCATTAAACTCTCAGTGAAATCTCAGCAGAATCTCTTGCTGAATTTATCTCCACGGAGCTGAAATTTCTTTTTTCATTTGAAAAGTTTGATCTGGAACTCTTTGTAAAGCTTGGTGCTTTCAAATTTTCCAAGAGAAGGTTAAGCAGATTTGAAAAACTCATGAAAAACCAGAGTGATTCAGGAATTTTTGTTTAAGAAGAGCACCATTCAACAGTTAGGAGGCAAAATAATTCAAGAAGAATGTCAGAAAACTCTTTTTGCTCTTTTCTATTTAAAGAAAAGTCTGTAGACTTTGTGTATTTGAAGATCTGCAAAAATGATCTGCAGATGGATTATGCTGACTTAAGTTAAAATTTTCTCTTTTTTTTTTAAGGGAAAATGACTTTTGCTTAAATAAGGAGTATTTCTTAGGTATATATCTAAAGCACTCTATTAAGGGTTTTTTTAACTTATTATAAAAATTTTATAGATTAAAATGCTTATTCAACATCCTCTCTCTTTTGATTTTCTCCTTTTATCCTTACATACTCGAAAAATTCTTGGAGCATTTTTAAGGCAGTAGGATATTCATTGAAGAAAAGAAAATTATGTTGGAATAATACCATTAAATAATGCAATTTTAAATACATTTTGCTTTTGGGTTCTTTTTTATTGCTTTTTAATGAATGGTACATATGGTACATATGAATGGTACCATGGTATATCATTGTTCCATTTCCAGTGCTCCATTTATTAAAGTGCATCATATTTTTAAAGAGCCTAGTGTGTTCTGGTTACATAAAACAATCAGAAAATTCAATCAAGGAGAAATACTTGTCTGAGGTTTTATTAGTGTCATTAGAATTTTTTTTGTGTGTTTCATTGCAACATTACCTGGATGTTAAAATACCAATAAAAAACCCAAACCAAACACAACAAATAAGCAAGGGGGTACATCCTTTATATTGTTTCAATTCTTAACAACACATTTCAGCTCACATGAGCAAATTTTTGTGCATTTTATCTCAGATAAATAGGAGCTACCATAATGAAGACAAGCAAAGCAGTAAAGACAAGACAAGCAAAGACAATTCCCTTCAGCAGGAATAGAATTTATAAATAATTGAAGACAATGGGTATTTTGGTTACAGATGGCTTGTAAAAGAACTGGTTTAGAAATTTGAAATAAATAAACTACAGTGGATCTTGCTTTTTAAAGTTGATTAATTGTTTCCATTCTCAGGCCAGTTGCTGTTTCTGAATAGGTTGGTTGTGTTCAGGTGTTATTGGTTTATAGAGCAAACAGTAAGTTCAGTTTCTATTCTCAGTGGCTATGTTCCATTAATTTCATCGCTGGTGCACAGTAGGCACTGGCCAATTTATCCTTAAACTAGAGATTTCTTAATAAAGTAATGATACTGTGTATTTTGTGTCTCAACCAGAATTAATGGGAAATGTGCATGGGAAGAGAATGGAGCCTCCACTCCGCCCTTGCGCCAAGCTTTGCTGGGCTGCACTCGAGCAGCTGATCCAACACTTCCTTCCTTCTTTTCCTTTCCACCACAACAATTTTATCAAAACACATCTTCATCCACTGGGATGTCAGTCTCATCCAGCAGGCTGAGGCTGATGTGTATATTAGAAGAACTTTTTACTGTTTTTCAGAGCTTTTAATTTCTATTTATCACCTTCAGTTGTAAGAAGAAAATTTATATTTTTTTGAAATAGAAAAATCTATTTTTGTCTTCCAGAAAAAGTGCTGAGCCTGTTTCATTTAGGCAAACCACATCTTATTTTTAAACCATTAATATTTTTAATGGAATATATGCAATGAATTTATAAATAGACAGAAACTAACTGTTGTATTAGTACAAGCACACCATTTCCTTACATGAAACATAATGAACCCATCCCCACTGATTTCAATCTTCTTGCAATTGCTAAATGTCCTTCTTTTAAACTGAGCAGGCATTTCTCTATTTGCCCAGCATAAGCCAGTGGCACACATATATGTTCATAAAATTATTATTCTAATACTTCAGAGAAAGGACAATACCTTAACTAAGTATATATTTCCAACACAGCAATCTTCTCAGCTTAAATTCCATCTTTCCATGGTAAAGTGGCAAATTATCTCACTCTTGACCAAAATGACTCTTGAAATTCTCAGTAATCACACACAACATAAGTAATTTCATTTTAGAAACTGCTAGAAGATGAGCATCCACATATTAAAATCCAATACTGCAAAATCAGATGCAGCTGTAAAATTAGAACGCAAGTAAATAGTCTGCTCAGTGTAGCAGATCTGACTGTAAGCATAATTACTCCCCTTGTAATTAATTTTAATCAGATGAGAAGAAAATAGGTAGATCAGTTTAGTAAACAAATCTTAATAAACATAATCAAGAATGGCATTGCATCAAAATCTGATAGCACTTTCTTTTCTGGTACTAGGTACTTACATTCATTTATTTTTCTTAAAGTATATATATTTAATTGAGTTTCTGCAAGAATAAGAGTGTTTGTAAAATGTGATTTGTGTTACAGACCTAATTTTTTCAATTACAATTGCAATTTGCCCATGCCTTAAACAGGTGGATCAGAAATGAAATTACAGGCTGGTCACATCTAGAAATTAGACAATATTATTTCAATTACAAGTTGGAATTTGACCTGGACAGTCTCACGGCACAGCTGAGCTAGGAAGGGATCTTGGGAGACCATCTAGTCCAAGCCCTTGCTCAGATCAACGACAGGAGGAGTAGGCTGCTCAGGGCTGTGTCAGGCAAGGTTTTGTATATCTCCAAGAACGGACGCTCCACAAGACCTCTGGGCAACCTTTTTCCCATAAATTTGCCCATGTCTTCTTCATGGAGCAGACGATTATTTGTGCTCAAATGGTAGATCACTCTTGGAAAATACAATCCATAGTGAAATGACAGGCAGAAGTAGCTCACAAGCATGATGAAAGACCATATTCTGAATGGCTTGGCACAAATCAAAGGCAGGCTTGATAAAATGGAAGGGAGATGTCTGTCCAGACTGTACTCATTTACTTACAAATGAATGCTAAGCCAATTTGGAAGTTGCAATTTTGATCCCTAGGAAGCTCTGCTTTTCTTATGTAGGTGAGGATAAATGCATTTGAGAAAATACATCCACCCTAGTATCAGCTAATACTTTGAGGCAATGTGAAGCTGGATTTATCTGATCATTGAAATTTTGTGTTTTTCAATTTTCCCATTACTCATGGCAGTGATGAGAAGTTTGGTTCCTAAGAAAAAAGTGTAAAGAGAACTGCAATGGTTTGTTGTATTTTCCGTGTCTGTTGAGGCTGAAAGCAAAGGTCACTTAAAATGATTTGTGAAAATCGTTGTTCAATTAAAAATTGGCACCTTGGCCTCATCTTATCTCACACAAACAGCCCAATACAACAGAGTGATAAATTCCAGTCCCTGAGAGTCGTCCAACATTGGGATTTTAACAGGGGCTATAAATTCCTTAAACTGTTGGCCCTAGACAGCTTTGATTTCCCCCTTCTTTTGCCTCATCAAAGTCACCACAGCTTGGAGGACACATGAAATATCTCCAACTCTTGACTCAGCATCTATAGCAGCAAAAGATAGAAGTCCTTTCCTCAGCCTTGTCCATCCCTTTGCTTTACCTCAGACAAAAGATGGAACATCTGGGATGTCCTTTTTGGAAAGTCTGTGGTAGTAGAGCTGTGACTGACTTTTGAGCCCCCACAATGTCTATATCACCTTTTTTACTAACCCTTGGACAGCAAATTACAGTATTTAACTGATCTTAAACCGTCCATGGAATAAAAAAGATCAAAAAGGGTTGCACAGAGGAATCTTGTCAACCATCTACCCCTCTTTCCAGAGAACCTTTTATGTCATGTTCATCTATAGACCAGTATTTTCTAAAAAAGCTGTTTTCCTTTGCTCAGGAGTACAAAGTTGCTTGCTTTTTTTTTTTTTTTTTTTTTTTTTTAATAGCTTTGTTGTCAACCACAGCACTACATGTGTCAACCAAACTCTGTGACAGCTAATTGAGATTTTTTATATTAGCATGTTTTTGGATTGCATGCTTAGGTTCTTTTTTCCTTGAAATTTATGAAGTTAATTAAATAACTCTGAACACAATTAAAAATCTTATCTTGGCAACGTATTAACTGATATTAGCTTGTACATCCCACATAATGTTTGTAAAATGCCTATTTATTTGTCAGCTGCAGAGAAGCTGGTGTACTTCATCAGATGATAGTTTAAAAAACTTTGAGCATGAGAAAAATTGGTGTTTAAATTAGCCATGTTTTGGTTTGATTTTTTAAGGGAGCACAACTTATCTTCCTCAACAAAAATTTTCCTGTGTAGTTGGAAACACAAATCAATTTAAAAAATAATACAAGGTTGGCTTCATAAAGACTTAATTTAACCTAGGATATGAGATTTAGAGTTAATTACACACATACACACAAAAAGTATACGGTAGGAAAAGCCTATTTTTATAAGACACTGGTTTTCCATCTTCTCAAGTTTCTTTATGCTCATCACTTAGGTATGTGATTCAGCTCTGGGACAAAAAATATTCCCTGCTTTACAAGCATAAAAGCTTTGGCAGAGTACACACCACTGCTCATATTGAAGCAAGAGGAAAAGGAAAAGGGAAAGGGAAAAAGAAAGGAGGAAGAGAAGAAGAGAGAAAGAAAGAGAGAGAAAGAAAAAAGCAAGCAAGAAAGAAAACAAGCAAGCATGAAAGCAAGAAAAAAGCAAGCAAGCAAGCAAGAAAGAAAGAAAGAAAGATAAATAGAGAAAAGAAAAAGAGAAAAAAAGAAAAGGAAAAAGAGAAAAAAAATGTGGCTGCAGCAGTCCCTTAATTTTATAATTCATCTCCACAAAGATCTTTTCTATGCCTTTACCAGCAAAATTAATCTAAAAGAGAGAAAATGTATTTCTCTTGCTGCCTTTAAAAGACCACAGGATTCAACTATCTTTCAAAACTACAGAACACCCTATTGGAAGAACAAGAAAGCAATCATCTGTTTGATATCAAAAGACCTAAGTTATCAATGTTTTGAACACTATGAATCTTCTAAAATTAAAAAAAAAAACTGCAAGTTTTTCTGCTGCAAATCAGAACATGAAGGCATAGATGACAGAGTGGCTGGAGGTGAGAAGTCTTATTTCAGCTAATATCACTAATATTCAACCAAAGCAGAACTATGTAGAACAGACAAATGAAAGAGTTGTACTAAGAATACTGCTAGCAGGTATTGAGAAGGAAAGAATGTAATAAAATGACCTGCTTTTAGCACTGCTCTTAGTAAATATTACATACAATATTGAAATTTTTATGCACGCTGTACAGAAATGGCTTCTTTAGGATTTCACACATGTGAGAACACAGAATTGTGTCTCCATTTTATATTTCATTCCCAAAACGATGCTGTGAGATTACAAAGAACTACTACAGGTCAGTTCTTACCCATAGGAATAATTTTGTGTTTTATGCTTTCTAGTTGATGGCCAAGACAGATACTGAGAAAAGCCCCTTGGGCAGTCTGTTACCTCCAGATGACATGGAAAATGAACACAGAATGTTCATACCCAGCATTTTTTGGCAAAGTCATTTAATTCTTCAGCTCAAATTTCTTCATACTGCAGATCCTTCTCCTTCTTTCTAGTTTTATTTGGGGAATAAAAATATGCTTGCAAGATTAATATCATATCATTAAAATCTTATTTCCAAAAGAAGCTGGAGTTTATTGCTAAAATTGGCCAATCCTTTATTTGAGTAATTTTGAAAATTCAGTTTAATGCAGTCAGGTTCATATAAAGTTCCTTCAGTGTATTTACTGATCAGAACCTAAAGTTCTTATCATATCAAAAGGCATTTAAAAAACAGATGACTCATTTTCCATTTGTTTACTCTGAGCCTTTCAACTGCAAAATTTCCTTTAAGTTATTATTGCCAGGTTTGTGCTGGCCAGGCTAGAACTGTACATATTCCATGTGTGTCTTAATTCTCACATTTTCTTAATGCAAAATCCTTGAATCCATAGCCCTGGTGTTCTCTTCTTGAAGTTCTCTTTAAGTAAGTTGCAAGCTTTAATTTATATTGTGTGTCAGTGGTTTGAGAACTTTTATGCCAGGTACTCATTTTCAGGGAAAGAACTTCTCAGTGATGGTAACTGTCTTATGTGATTGGATATAGAGATTTCAGGTCCTGTCTCCCCTGAAAGATCCACAGAAAAGTCTCTACAGAGGGAGAAGCAAAATCCACTCAGTGTGATTATTCTTTTGTTCCTTCTTTTTCTTCAGCAGATGGCATGTGCATGGCTAACAAACATCAACACACATGCCTAACCAGCCATTCCTCACAGCTCTGCTGCTCCGTTTGGTGTTCACATCCTTGCTGGTCTTCCTCCAACAAAATAAGGCCACTGAAATCGCTGCATGGCCTCATGGTTTGATAGAGACCTTCAAAGATGGAAGAGTTGCATGCAAGCTGTGCAATATTCTTTTGAACTGTACTGTGCACACAAAGAAGGAAACATTCAACAGCCTGTAAGAACTTCCTTTCCTGCATTGCTTTTCTGGAAAGTTCAGAGGAACGTCATCCTGTTGTTGGCTTTGTACAGACTGGAGAGGGGTAAGTCTGACAAAATATAGCTGGGCAACGACTCCCAGGGAAGAAATCTCAGTTTCCATAAACACCCAAGAGAGTGGGGAGAATCACCCAGGCACTGTGCAGCAGCACAGGAAGAGCAAAGAGGAGCAGAGCAGAAAGTCCTGGGGGACAACACGACTACCCCAGATTTGAAATGTTTGTGTGATGTTTTATCCTGTTTCTTCTTAAATGTGCTTGACAATAATGCTGTGGTCCCTCTGGTTTCCAAGACAGGACTCTAAGCAACCACATCAAGATGAAGATGTCCCAGTTTACTACAGGGGGGTTCGACTAGGTGGTCTTTGAAGGTCATTTCCAACACAAATTATTCTATGATTATTTTTCAGGATTCATTCAATTATCTGAAATAAGTTCTTCCACATTTTCCATCAATATCCCACAAAAGGCAGTACCTTCCAATCTTGAAATATATCACTGACTTGGCCTAATTTAGGTTGCCCCTGGCACAGAACAGCTTATTTCTGTGAACTGAAGCATCTCTGACAGATGAATGCCCAAAGCGATCCTTTCATTTTTCTCTGTAGGAGATTTTTGAACTGTTAATGATTATCACATGTCTCAGATGCATCTCATGGAGGCTAAATTTAAAGCTAAAAGCTCTCCTGATGGTCATAGTTAAGGTTCACACCTTTCAATACATAATTTGGTTTGACATGCAAGAAATGTCTTTATTTCAGCCATGACTTATCTCTGTTATTTCAATGTAAGGTTTAAAAAAACGAAAAACAAAGATGACACTGTCGCTCAAAATAAGTCTTTCCACCTTCAGTGGCCTCCAGGTTGCACTACCCAGTCATTATTTTATAGCCATCATATTTTATCCTTGTTTCTCCTCAAGTGCTGTGCTTGTGTAAATATCCCTTTCTAGAGCTCTAAGGTCCTGGATGGGTTATAATATCCTTGAGTGTAATTGTCCTTTTTTATTTCCAAGTCATTTCAAAAAGATACTACTTTCTATCTATTCTTCAGGCCTCAACCCATAGTTTATCAACAAGTAAACTTGCAATTCCTTATGGACATCGTGTCAGTTTGGTCCCAGCAGGAAAGAGTATCCCACAATATGACCTTCACTTTCCACAGAATTTAATATGATGGGTATGAAACATGCCGACTCATTAGTACTTTATGAATCTCCATTTTGGTTTATAGTGTGATAAATTCAACCCACCCTTCCTTATCTCTTACATAAAATAACTTTTTTAAAACTTTTACTGGCCTGTGTGACCAAACAGAAATTGTCATTTTTCTTTATTACTTGTCTCAGTATAAAGTTTAGAAGTACAAATTGGAAAATAAATTATCCAAAATTTTAATGAGACATTTTATGATATCCCAACATATTCTGCTCTCAGAAACTTATTTTACATTTTCAGATTTACGTTTATTACAACAATTTAGTATATTTATAGTCTCATTACTATGCTTATTGTAACATGTAACTTGCCTATATTTCCAATCTTTTATTATTTTCCATTAAAAAGACACTAACAATACAGAGACACAATTCAAAGTTCATTAAAGTTTGGAGCAGATTGATTCAACCCCAAGTTCAAATACTTTCTTGCTATTATTACTCAATTCATGAAGGCTCTATTTTCAATGTGAATAAATCTAACACCATTTCCCATCTCCTTTTATTATTCTTTCTTCATCATTTCCTACTTCTTTCCTCTTGATGAAAACAGAAGATTTCACTCTTTCCCCCTCTCTGTGCTGGAAGCAGATTTCACCTTGCTCAAGGTAAGCCATTTGCTCCTGCCTGGCAAATACTTCCTGCAAAGTCTTTAATTTGCACATAAAGACATCAAAGAGTTTGGTGAGTCTCACAAAACTTAATTGCAATGTTTTCATTGTGACTTTGAAGTCAAGTATTATATAAGCACATTTTCTTATAACTCCATCAAAATTGTTATTAGCTATATTCCAAGTAACCTTTTACTAAGTTTGAAAAGGGAAAATAAACAGCACTTTGAGCAATTGCATCTTTAATTGGAGATTTAATTCGAGGACTAAATCTCAGTGCTTTTTAATTTATTTCTCAGTAGGCTACAAGATTATATGTTTCTGAAAAGGAATAACACTGTGTAGGAAAAGTGGCTGACAAGTGCAGTCACACTTTTCTTCTGTGTACAGTAACCAAGAAACAACGTCAGTAATTAAAAACCAGCTTTTGGAAAAGAACGCAGAGAAAACCTACTATTTGACAAATGTAGTTAAGTTTAAGCAAAATAACCTGTGTTTGATACTGTGTTTGCTTTTATTTCACACTGAAGTCCACAAAAATATATAGTTATCCTTTATAAAGTGGAATACAAATATAAAATTTGTCTTTTTGAATACTTCTCCTTCTGGAAGAGACAGAAACAGGGAGAGAAGGGTCTTAACTACCTGAACAGCATTATTACCATTTGATGATTAATACGAGAGACATGGCTCAAAGAACCATTAAATTCATAATTAGAACTAATAAATTGCCAGCAGAAGGGTCAAAGTCCTGGACTGCATCTCAGGATTCAAGACCTGTATGACTTCAGGCAAAGTGAAGTAGATCTCCTGGGGTTTTTTGTTGTCTCCATTTTCCAACTGGCAAGCTCAGATTTGTCATGCAGCTTCTTGCTGCCCTGTCTGTTAGCCTGACATACTGTGATTACTTTTTAAAAGATAGATTTGGAGTGTTCCTGAAGTGGACACAGGCTGTGCCATGGACAAATCCCAGTTCAAACAAGGATGCAAGGCACAGTAGCCCCACCTTATCACTCCCCCTTGTCACACCTTGGCTACACGAAGCCAAACATTATATAGTGCAGCCATGATATTTTATGGCCAAATTCCCATGATTATGATCAGGACACAAGGCAGAAGCCCGAGGCATTTCTGTCCCCCACTTCTACTGCAGACAGCAATCCATGAAAAGATACAATGAGCTCTGAACTGATTCAGCTTGGAGAATATGTTGATGAAAAAGGGTCAGATTTCTACTCTGGCTTGGTTGAAACATGCATTCCTTGGTCCCACGTACAACCACTGAATGCACAGACCTATGCTCTTCCTGTTACAAGTTATGTGTTCCTTGGGTTTTTGTCCATGTGGAATTGCAACTGATTAAAACCTCAACATCCCTAGAAAACAATTTGCAGTCCTATTTCATAGCTATGAGTAGATAAGAAATCCAGAATTTCTTCCTCTCCAGTGAGCTCCCCTGGATATAAGAATGAGAGCATTAGTCTGTGCTTGTCTGTGCATTCCTCTGTGTGCTCACACACAAAAAATGAAGAGCCACATCACCCATTACTAATAGACTGCCAAACCTCAGAGCAGAGCACAGCCCAGCAGTGAATAGGAGTTCAAAAAGCTCAGAGCTGCTTTCACAATGGGGTAGGAGAGGAAGCTGAGGAAAAAAACCAATTCTAGAAAGCTGATACAACACAAAAAGGTCTACATTAACAGTATTCCATTTTCTTGATTTGAACTATTGCCAAGATGTTATTTCAGAGCTGTGGAATACAGCATAGAAGACAGAATCTTTTTTCAACCATGTCCCTATGATGGAGAAAAGAGGAGCTAAATTACTCAGTCCAGGAGGGAATAAACAAACTGATGGATCCCAGTAGTGAGAGGAAAGCTAATGGAAAGTAGCTCAAGCATGTTTTTCAACTGACTGCAATTCCTACAGACACAAATTTTCATCTTTTTTTTCCATCTAAAATGCATAAAATTGGAAGTATGCATTTTACATGTATGTTTGCCTATATATTTTTGATGAAACAACTTAATTTCCTTTCCATACTGTGGGGTTTTTTATATTTTGCATCTTGCAAGAGAGCAAGGTCTGTCTCTGCAGAGTGCCACTGCACTCTGAGTTATACTGAATTTTTTAGACAGAGGGAGAAAGGAGAAAAAGGCATAAAGCAGTGACAGGAGAGATCCCAAAGAGAAGTGAGGGGCAGCCTGCAAGAGAGAACAGACCTGCTCAACTTGAGTCACCTGCCAGCTACTGACAGAAGATTTGGTGCTGCCCCTTCACCTGCCAGTCTCACAGAAAGCCAACCCAATAAAACAGAAATTTCTAGTTTTGCAGCAGCTGCAACAAGGCAAGCCTGGAATCTTACCCTGTGGCCAAGCTGCTGCTACATCCATCACAAAGGAAAGAACGAAAGCACTTAACTGAAATGGCAAAGAAAGAAATGGAGTCTATCATTTTGGCAGCAAACTATGTGAAAGTGAAATTTTGGCACTGAACAGTACCCTGAGATAGGCACTTCCTTAGCAAAGCAGAAGAGGCTGTAGGGGTTTCTGCAGTGTCCTCTTGATGGGCAAGGGGAAACAAACAGACCTGCAAGGATCAGAGTGGTCAGGAAGGAGATTTATTATGGTTCATCCATTTTAACTGTAAAAATGTCTTAAAGAACTGTGATGCCCTGACTGATTAATTTATATTCTAAATGAAAGAGTGATTTAACAACTGAAAGCCTTTGATGCTCTTTCCATGTTAAAAAAACAGAGTTTCAGGAAAAAATCCCAATGTTTTTCTGCACATGATTTCAGGTCTAGTGAGGAAAACTTTCAGCAGGGCTTTCAGAGAGGCTGGAAAGGAGCCTGTCAGTAACAGAAGATGTAACAGAAGATGTAAAAAAAAATTTTCCAGTTAAATTACTGGCCACTGCACATTGTGTAGTCCCTTCTTTCAGATAAGACCTAGACAAAAAAAAAAAAAAAAAAAAAAAAAAAAAAAAAAAAAAAAAAGGTCTTTGTCTGCTTAGACTGCTTTTGGCTCCAATATTCCAGTTTAAATGGCCTGTTGAGATATGGGCTTTTTGCAGCTGCAGGAAATAAATTAGCATCAACAGCATGTCTAGGGATCAATTAATTTTCATCAATGTCAAAAAAAAGTTCAACTTGAATAAAATAAGCCAGACTGGATTCAGATTGTTGAGAGACTGACAGATTCATTTAAAAAAATCTCAAGTGTGCTGCCAAAACCAAATGAAACAGATTCAGTGGAGGCCAAGACAATATTCATCAATGCTGTATCTGCATTACTGACAGTGGCTTCACATCAGGGATGTATTTGGAAGCATTACTTCAGATTTTCAGGAAGCACTTTATCCCCTTCTCCCATTTGGAATTATTGCCTGGAGTGGCCAAAGAGGAGTCAAATACAGTGTCTGCTGGCACAGAGAAGGAAATTCCTAGTTACAGTCTTCATGAATCTAAAACTGAAACAGGATACTACAGAGAGAACAATGGGTCTGCACATATTTCTATAATTTATCTAAAATACTCCACAAGCTGGCAAAAAACCCAGCAGCATCCAAGTCTCCTGCTAACATTAAAATGATAGTTGACTTCAGGAGACATAGCACATAGCAAGGAACAATTGACTGGCACAAAGAACTTCCACTGTCCAGATTTAACATCTGGATCAACAGATGGCAGGTGCTGTGATATGGGTAAGTGAACATGAATTTATTATGCAACAAGGGAGCAAAGGGTAGGCATGAGAGTGTTTGTGTATATTGATCAAGCCACAGGTAGAGAATGTAAGAACCCTCCCAAGGTTTCATCTCATTTTGCAGATGGCTGGAGGGCCCGAGGTGCCAAACTGTCTGTTTGGGTGATGCTGTCAAGTTGGGTTCAGGAATACATGGGAAACATTTTGCAGTCTTTGGAACAAAGCAAGCAATCTAAATTTGGATTTCATCCATTGCTTACCCTCTCTACAGGTTAGAAATGTGTTTTTAACAAAAACACATTTCTTGGTTTACTCCTTTAGATCTTCAAAATTTAAACTGTGTTTTTACACACTTGACCTTCATCATTAAGGCTGATGTGTATTCTAAAGCCCCATGGACACCTTGCAAGACTACCAAAACTGCAGCTTGATGTCCAGCCACAAATCTCAAATCTCATACAGATGTGTCAGGCAAAATATCTAAAAGCAACTCTCAAAGCAAAGTCTACACATTAGCACTAATCCAGGTCAAGATCAGGACAGCTAACCACAGTGACAAACCAGGGAAAAATCCCTTTCAGAGAGTCTGCCAGTGCTGGAAACAGCATAATAATAGTAGAATGTAACTACTCCTATGTAGATTTAAATGTCACTGTGTATTTTTAGACACTCTACAGGAGTGTTTCATGGATAAGCTAGTCAGGCAACTCAAGGCGGCGGTGTCTGGTTTTAACTCTCTTCCCAGTGGCATTTTTGGCTCGTGTCAGGATGTTACTATCAAGGACTACATTTGTAATAACCACTAAAATGTGTTTATATTCAACATTCTTCAAGGAAAGTGAAGGTGAAAAAAAATAAAAAATCCTCTGCACAAGTGTTTGACTTCAAAATGTCAATTTAGAAGCAGCCAAAAATGCTAACTGAACATAAAGGAATTATTAGGTGCAGGATAGGCAAGAAAAGAAAGGAAATAATGACTATATCACTGTGTAAGTCCACGGTGTCTCAGCACCTTAAATACTGTGTGCAGTTCTGGCATCCCATCTTAAAAATTTTAGAGCTGAGCAAGAAAAATGAAGGCTGATAAAGGTGACCCACAGCCTGAAACAATTTGCATAGAAAGGGAGATGAAAAGGTTAGGACTTTTCAGCCTGGAAAACCAATTTCAGAGGAACATAATAGTGAGCTGTATAATCAGTAGCTTAGACAGGATGAATAAGAAACTCTTATTCCTTTCTTTTTTTTTCATAATACCAAAAAATAGATTACATCAAAAGAAAAATATCATCCAGCAATTTGGAACAACACAAAAGAGAATGTATCTTCTCATACCCTGTAATTAAGCTGTATAACCTATTACAGAGGGCCAATAGTCATGCAAAATACATCATTCAAACGAATGGGGGAAAACCATTAAAGACAATTAAACACAAAGGTACTGCCTCTGGAAGGATACTCAGGGAGTACTCTTCTACCTTTGTGCTGTTTTTATATCAGACACCCACTGCTGGCCACCATGGCAGCATGGCAGGCTACCCTAGATCTTTGATCTGATCTGGGGCAGACATGGCTCTTGTGCACTCTGTAAACTGTGCTGGAATACTAACTTTTTCATTGTATTATACCCACCATCTTTGTGCTAACAGCAAAACCTAAAAAGAGTTATAAACCTTGAAAAATTTAGGAAACCAGGCAGCTTTTTACACTGAAAACCTGTTTGCATTTATTTTGAGCCAGGATCGGATTGGACTGTACTTTTCCTGACTTCACTTACAAAAAATGTGCCCATAAAATATGAATCAACCTGACTGATCCAAAAGAAACCCGCCCCCAAAAAACCTCCCGAAACGTTTGGGAAATTGTTGTGCTCATGGAGCAGCTCTCTTGCTGGCCAGCTGGACCAGCTGGCCTCACACACAGATTGCTTATAAACTCTTCTGGCAACTGGGGTCTAACTGCGATTTTCCTTCCCCAAGGAAAGAGGTCAGCCAGCTTTGTGACTGCTTAGTGTAGTTAAGAATTCTGAAATGAACATGCATGTACACTTCAGCTTCCTTCCAGCTTCATCTCCTGTAAGTTTTCATGCATTCTGTCATTTTCTCTATGGTGACTGGGTAGGATGCATTACCTGGCATTATGCAGATGAGTATCTAGTATAACAGATCTTTGATGTGTGCATCCTCAGGCTGTGGATAAACAGAATGATACAGAAATAGTCTCCCATCATGTATTAAATGTATTAAAAGCAGATTAGGAAGATATCTGTGTTATTTTAGATACAGTTAATCCTGTTTTACAGCAGAAAGTTAGTGGATATACTCCTCAAGCCCCCTTAGTACTGATTTCTACAACTTCACTGAATATAATAGGAAAAGAAATTAGGATATTTTAATGAAAATAGAATTATTAAATAATAGAATTAATTAAAAACAAATAAACAAAAAAAAAAGAGTTTTATCTCAAAGTTTTATCATCTTATTGATGGGGGAAATATGACCAACAAAAACTCTTCTACTAATGGTAGGGGAAAAATGTGGTTTGAAATGTTGCTCTAATATTTTCCTCAATAACCATATCTCATACATTTCAAAATTAGTAGCGAAAAAATAAGAGATGGTTTTCAGTTTCTGGGATACCACATTTCTTCAGGAAAAACATTTCATTTCTCCATCCCTGACTTGTATATAAAGATGAGACATCAGTCACTTGGATGGTATTGTTTACTTGTAGCACAAGGTGAAGTCAGAATGCAGCCCCCAATGAAAGAGGGCCTTGATAAAATTCAGAGCCTCTAGGTGCTATTGCATGCAGTAACAGCTCAAATAAACACAAATAAAGTCCAGTGTCCTCACTTTCAGAATATTTATGCCTCCACCTACATATACAGCACATTCTTTTATTGCAGTGACCAAAATGTTAATGCCTGGGAAAGCATCCACACCTGAGACAACAGAATAAGTGTGTTACCCAAAGCAGTGATTGCAGCTTCCTGAAATTAGCCCCACTCCATTCCTTTCATTCCAAACCGTGCAGACAGTCACTCTGAATTGCTGCTCTTTATAGCACAGTACCTGATAAGACCATTTGAATATGTCTTCCTAGATCATTCCTGGCTGTCTTCCCAGTGCCCAGATGACTCAAGAACTGAGAGATGCAGGGCATAACCTTTGTTCCAAAAACTGTTTATGTGCATCTCTGAGACTGGAAAAGGAGAAAGAAAAAAAAATTAAAAAAACTCCAAAACTACTCTTTTAAAGTATTACATTTGATTATTAAAGTGAGAGTCCAAAAATGATGGGATAAAACAGAGCACAGGGATTTGGAAAGAAAAGAAATGAGGACAAGAGAACAAATCTTAGGCACAGGCAGTTGCTTGAGTCAGCAGGACAATAGTCCAACCCATGGACAAGGCCATGTTGTTGCTTTATTGATGCTTAAATGCAGCATTACCAGCTTTGCCCATATTTCCCTGCTGGTCAGTTTTGTCTGCTTTGCCAGCAAGCCTTGAGCCTGCTGTGATAAACTGGGTAAGAGCGCAGTCAGGGGAATGTTATCCACAGGATATTGACTGGCTGGGACAGAAGGGGCTTTGCCACCTTCCCCCAGAACTTACTGACCACCCCACCTCCAGTTCACAGCATGCAGGTGTCCTGCCAAACACAAAGGCTCAGCTGGGAGATGGAAAAATTAGTTTAATGCTGTCTCCTCCATTCTTAATCTCTGAAAACTACCTTCCCTATGGGGCTGTGCAACCAGCCTGTCTACTACCCACAGTGTAGAGGAGCCCCCTATCAAGTAAAACATTCCCCAGGATCTATCTGGGGAATCTCCACAGAGATTATTCACGGTCAGGCATGTTAAAAATGTTATCTCAGTTCCCTCTGTTCCTGCTGTCTCATCCACTGTGCCAAAACCCTTTAACAGCATCACAGAGGACAGATGTCCCTGTACACAAGGGCAGCCACACCAACACACCCACCTTTCTCTTGGAGACTGCCCTGTTGTAGCAGAGTACAATCTAACCCCACAGCTTGTGCTGGGCACAGCCTTCAAAAACATCCCTTGGTTGAATGCACCCCAGCAAAGTCTCTCACAGATCTCTGGCAGTGTCAGCCCATTCCCATCAGATCAGCACTGTGGGGCAGTGACACCACACAGCAAAACTGCTCCTCAGACTGTGGCTCAGGCAGAGATTTTACCTGAGGACCACAATACGGGCCAGCATCAGCTGCCACCCTGCTCTAGGTGGGAGAGACACCAACACCTCCAGCTGCAGGGAGAAACTGATTGCGGCCTGACCAGTGGAATGAACAGGGCTCTGTTAACAAGGGCAGGATGCAGGTGAGCCCTGTCCTACTGCACAATAAAAAAATAAAAGCCTGAGGAGACACTGTTATCTGCAGTCCTTGGCTCTCTGGAGACACAGAGCAAAGCTCAAGGCCAAAGTTTTGCTATGACATTGTTCGAGTCATTTGGATTTTCAAAACCAGCAGTTCCACAGCCACCTCATTGAAGTGAGTGAAGGTTTTTGACGTCTGAATGAGAATAATTTTCATCGTGTGTGTATATGTGTGTGTGACTGTGATTTTCCTTTCCTTAGGCAATTTGGTGCTCCCTTGAACTCTGTCTAGGTCAGGGAGAGAGTCTCAATCACAGCCCTTACTTTGTTTATTACAATATCTCTTACAGGCAGGGAACTGCTATCGCACTCATTTTACCCATGAAAAACTGAGAAAGACACTTGTCCTCTAGGTGTCTCAGAAGAAATGTATTTACTTTAAATTATCCTACAGGACCAAATAGATGATCTTCTGCTTCTCTGTTTCCAAAAATGATGCCGGAGTGGAAAAGAAAAAAAAAGAAAAAAAAGCTACTGGAAGAAAATACAAACAAACTGCAGTAAATATGGATCTCAGGTTCTATAGCAGGCAGTTAACCCTTTCCTGTGTACTCTCCAAGCGTTTAGGCGGTTTAGCCCGCCGGGAGCGGGCAGGGAGCGGGCTCGGCCGTGCGGTTCAGCGCGGGGACACGCGGTGGCACTGTGGCCTCTCGCTCCGCCGAGGGCTTCTCCAGGCGGGGAGGAGCTGCTTCCCTTTCCCTGGCCGGATCGGGCAAATCCAACCGCGGGAAAACGACACGTGGAGTAAAAAAATCCCGCTCTTCCTGACTAGCCGGCACTTACATACAACACCTTCAGCCACGGGATCCAAAATAAAAAGGAGGACGGAAACCAAACCCTGAATGAACGGGACTTCCATTTCTGTGTGGTCCTAGAGAGTCACACACGTTTGTGGGTGTATTTAAGATGCTGTTTCACATTTAAACTGAACAGATCACTGTTCATACTTACACCCCTTTTTCCTGCAGCTGAAAATCATCTGTTTTCAGGGTACAAACCCAGCTGGTTCCATAAGTCCTAACAGAGAGAGAGAGAGGGAGGGCCTGGGAAAGAAAAAAAAAAAAATTGCGAAAGAACAAATCACCCTCAGTTTCACATAAATATCATTTGTGGGAAACTTCTGATGGAGAAAGGTTTTGTGGTTTAGGCCAAGGACATCTGGTAAGAATAAGAAATATGTCTTACAAAAAAAAAAAATTTGTTTCCTGATCTGCTTGACTGCATCAGACACTGGGCTAAAAGCAAATGTTTTTATTTGGTGTTTCACATCCCTTAATCAGCCCTTGCACTGTAATTAATTCTCTTTTTTCAAAAATCTAATGATTAAACATGCATCACAAGTTGCAATTTTTTATGGATTGCAACTAAAAGCTATTGCAGCTGGATTGCAATTCCAGCTATGTTGCTTTCTATCTGCAAATAACACTGCTAAAGTATTTCACTCTCAAAAGACTTGGGGCTTTTTATTTTTTCATTCAGTTGAGATGGGATATTAGTCCAAAATAAATCAACTTCAAGGAATTGTTGTTGAAGGGGCAATCAGTTACATGATACTTGTTTGTTTAATCCAGCAAAGAAAAAACCTTATTTCTATTTCAGATCTTGGCTAAGCATTTTCTGAATTGCTGTGCAGGCAAAATTCTTTCTTTCTCCTCTCTCCTCCCGCCCCCAACTTTCCAGTCAGCACTCCTAGTTACAAGGAGAGAAATCCATCTCAGAAATCTAATTAAAGATTTTAAAGGTGAGAGCAAACTGCTATTTCTTTCGCCATGGATCTCACAAGTATTTAGCAAGTATGTACAAATAAATGTACATACTTGCTAAATAAAGCTAATAACAATTCAACAGAGGCAATGCCACTGTGCCAAGAGCTTGTAAACCTCTATGCGGTGTCAGCGGCACCTGAGGACACACTCTGCAAGACTATTTTCTAGATATTAAATCCATTTCAGCTGCATTTTTTGTGTTAAACCATACTGGTTTTGACTATAAAAACTATCCAGAATTCGTGTTTGTGCTGGAATTCGGGAATGGAGAAGAGGGCAGGGAAAAGGAGGAGGGGAGGAAATGTTTCACATTTTTTAGACTATTTCTAATCTCCTCACTCGTACTGCCTGAGAATGAAGTATCTATTGTTTACTGGAAATGCTTTTGTGATTGTCTGCATGTCAGCAAAAGGGTCTAACATAGCTTCTGACATAGTTTACATTCCTTTCTAGCTGTGATGTGTCTTCCCCATTGTTTTTCCTACCCTATCCTGCCCGTTCTTTCTCTCTTTTTACCCTCGCACTTTTCTGTTACAATTATTTCGTGCCCATCCTAATTCTGCCAATATTCATCAGGAGTGTATGATTGACTGATGACATGAACATAGCTTTATTAACAGGCCAGGGTGCAATTTAGTCCTGTCCTACTGCACAACAAAAAAAGTTGTATGCCTGAGGAACCACTGTTATCTGCCTGTTCTGCCACATACCTCTGATTTCCTCCTCTCCACAAATTCCTTCTCTTTCCCAGCTGCTTTCCCCCTCTACCCCACCATCTCCAATCTTTCTGTTCCAATATATCTTTTCCCCATTTATAAGGAAAGGAGTGTGTCACTCATTTACCCTGAGCCAGTGAAACTATTCTCACATGTCACTAACATGACCTCTCCTGTGGGTGCCACATTAGAACAAAGGGGAGTGACTTTAAGTCAGTCCAAGTGATGAGAAGGGCCAGAGCTCCCTCCCTCCCTCTTTTTGGTGAAAAAACAGGAGAGAGACAAAGAGTAAAAAAAATCAGGGGTAAAAGGATTCTGGACTCGTGTGGAGACAGTTCCTCCTCCCCATCCTGAGTTTTGTGAGAAGGTGCCCAGTTTCTTATGTTACGGTGTACCCTAAGTCAAGGATGACCCGAGTTTCTCCCCAGCCATCTGTACCCTCACTGTTCTCTGAAATTCGGTAAAAAACAAGCTTCAACAGCTCATTTTGAGTCTCAGCGTGACTCTGAAATAGCAACACGTGAACTTAAAAGCCATATTACTTTTCATTTGCTTTTAAGAGTCAGTGGGTTCTCTGTGAAAATACTCACGTGTAGTTTGGTGGAGTGTTTTTTTTTTTTTTTTAATCATGCAACCCCGGATCTCTTACTTCTTTTTCTAAAGCCTGCATTTTCCTTTCCCCAAAACACTGCACGTTCCCTTGTTCCTCCTCCTTTCAACCCTCCGTGAGTAGAGTATTTGAACACTAATTCCAAGCTGTGTCCTGAGATCCTGTGAGAACTTCAGCCTTTCCCCAGCTCTACTTCAGGGGGCAAAACCCGCTCACGACGGCAGGGGCAGAGCCGGGCGGGATTTTTCCAAGCTTTAATTCAGCAATTCCCTCATCACCTCTTTACAACGAAACGAAGAGAAGGCGGCTGCAATTCATGTCTCTGCAATCCCTTAGGGCAGCCTGGAAAAAAACCCAGACAGCAGGAAAACCTCCCAAACCAGCAGCCCTATAACCACTTTCGCCTGGAAGTTTCAAACACACAGCACGGACCACCGCGCTTAGAGCATCTTCTGTTTCCACCTTGAAACTTACTTACAAAATGTGTAATCGTGTAAGAATATAAAATTATCTTATATACACCGTGATGCAAAACATCTATGAGGGACGGCACATGAGGACAGCGCGTATTTATTATATGTTTAAAATGGGTCTGTGTGTTTGTTCACGGGAACCCGGTATCCCGGCGGGTGCGACACAAGCACACACAGAGACACAAACACAAAGGGACGATCCGGGACTGCCCCTCCGGCAGGACAGGGACAGGCGGCGGGTCCCGGAGGCGGCGGCCGCTCCCCGCTGGGCTGGGCTGGGCTGTGCCGGGCAGCCCCGGCGGACCCTTCACCCGGCGGGCAGGGCAGGGGAGCGGAATCGCGGCGATCGGGGGCGGGCAGGGCCGGTCCCCGCGGGCGGGGCGGGGCGGGGAGGGGCCGTGCCCGGTACCTGTGCGGCGGGCGGGGCGCGGCCCCGGCGCTGGGGAAGCGGCGGAGGCGCAACAGGTCCGCGGAGCCTTGCCCAGCCCGGCCGTGCCCATGGCCGGCCGCGGGCCCGAGCAGGGCTACATCCGCACCGTCCTGGGCCAGCAGATCCTGGGCGAGCTGGACAGCTCCAGCCTGGCGCTGCCCTCCGACGACCGGCTCAAGCTCTCGGGGGACCGCGCCGGGGAGGAGAAGGCGCTGCGGATCCACCGGCAGGTCCAGCAGACGCTGGCCAGGAAGAGCCGGGGCTCGCTGTACAATGGTGAGTGCCCTCCCCGCGCCGCGATGCTCTCCGGTGGCGGCGGGAGCACCGGGAGGGACCCGGGACACGGCTCCGGGATGGGACCCGGGACACGGCTCCGGATGGGACCCCGGCTGGCCCCGTGTCCGCGGCTTCCCGGCTCGGGGGCGTGCGGACTGCTGGGGCAGAAAATCGTGGCTCTGTCGCCTCTCCCTTTACTCTTTTCCCACCGCCGCGAGTCAGAAGTTTCTCCCTCCCAGCCTCCGCCGTAACTCGGAGCGTGGCGGGGCCGCTCCAGGCTCTCCGCTGCCCGAGAGGGGAACTGAGCCGAAATTCTCCTAATCCAACAGCCGCTTCATGTGCTTGTTTTAATGCCTTTAGCTTTACCCACTGCTCCTGTTTGCGGAGTAAAATGAGAACCGTAGGAAAAGTTTTGCCTTGTTTAACCGCGAAATTAAAAAACCAGAAAAGTTTGGAAAAGTAACTCTAGGAAAGGCCTGAATGGGAAGCACAGGACGATAATGCTATCAGACGTTATTTACCCAGTTCTCTGACATGCGTGATACAAATTTACAAATTGACGTCAATCATCCGTCGCTTCCAAGATCTTGTAGCCAGAAGGCCAGACCCGTCAGGAAATCTGCAGCCACACCTTGTGCCACAAGCAGAGCCCCACCACATCGGGCACCCTCAGGGGGACTACCAGGTGCTGAGGGTTAAAGGCAAGATGCTCGAGGGGTTTAGTCTTAACTATTCATGAAAACTTTATATACCATGAAACTTTAATTTTGTTTTTAAACGGGAAGATACGACTGACTTGCAGGCTACATGCCATGTTGCTCCGTTGTCCTTAAGGAAGCTGTCACCTTTCATTTGCTAAAAGCTGTGAGACGAAAGCCTTTATAACCATACTTCACTCATCTATCTTGTCTGGCAGACGAATATTTTCTTGTTCTTTGTCTGGCCTCTATTTAAAAAAAACAGCTCGTGGCAAAAATGGATATATTCTGCGTGTAGAAATCAGTTGTACAAATCACATAAATGGCTGTGCAATGTGCAGATAAACATGCAAGTCCTTAGCTTGGCTGCTGTCATTCAAATATGGTGTCTAAACACTTTTAGAGACGCTTAATTTCTTTTTCTCTCAGCAGAGAGCTTTCAAAAAGGTTTTTAAGCAGTAGTTTATAAATGATACAGTGTCATGAACCTGAGCTCATGTCTCTAAACCATGCATAAAACACTATGAAAGCAGAGTTCCCATGCTCTCAAGTCATCCTGGCTTCTCTGGAATACATTAACAGACCTGATGTATTTGGGGATGGTTATCTTGGTTTGCTCTGTTTTTCTAAAGGTCAAGTATTTGATGCCCTTGCATTTCTCAGACACCAAAACTTTTAAACTTCAGGATAAGGGGTGGAAAATGACATGTCTGTAACATGTCTTGTTCATGCAAAAAAAATGAACTTTTCTTCTTTCAAACATATTTTTATGGGCATGTTGCTGTACAATTTTCAGTCCCACTGCAAAACTCAGAAAAAAATAATCAAAACTGAAACGCATTCCATGAATTTATACATATGTATAGTACCTGTATATCTGTCTATATCTTAAATATATATAATGTGAATCACAGCCAATCTTGCATTTAACATGTTGAATTTCCTGAAAAATATACTTATATTTGCACGTGTGTCGCAATGTGCTTTCTATATAGACCTGCTCAAAGATTTTGCTCATCTTGGACCGTGCTTTGAGGAACATTAGAATTCTGATGTGTAGGGAACTTTTCAAAAAAATGCCCTCTTTTACATGCAAAAGCATCCCTTTCTGTGAATTATAGCCTTTTTCTGGCTACATTCATCAAGGTTCCTATATTGTTTGCAGTTGCAGGGGAGAATTACAAAGATTTAGAGGGAGCAGGAGTAGTCCCCTGTGATATAAGTGTCCTGTCTGCAGGAGTATTTCAGACTCTGCTCAGCAAGGTACTTAGTGCATGCCTAACCAGAGTGTTCACATGCATGCCTAAAATTACCCAAGCACATAACCACTGGGTATGAAAAATCAGCGGTGGGAAAGGTCTTGCCCAGTGTCATCGGTGCACACCCATTTTCTACTGACTGTGCTGGAAACTTTGAAGCCACGAGAAGCAGTTTGTCAGCCAGCATAATTTCTCCTTGGAATTTCAAATTAGAGGTGTTTGCTTAGCCTTCAGCACTACTTTTATATGGAAAACCTTATTTTTTCCTCCTACCTCCATACTATTTGTTGTTTCACACCATCTTCCCCCTTTTGGAAGGTGTGTTTCTTTCTGACAATAGAAATTCAGTAATCTTCAGATTTGAGGATTCCACCTGCTGCCAAAGGGCTGAAGTTACATATGTCCTCAACTCTTTTCAAGAAGTTGTCAAGCATTGTTAATAGCTTTTCAAGCAGTTCAACAACAGCTGCCACTTGTCCAGTTCATCCACTGCTGAGCCTTTATAAATTAAAGATTGCACTGTCCTTATAAGTCTTCAACAACTGAAGCAGTCATATCAAATTTCTGGATGCTATTTAAGGGTGGAAATGCAATGGTAGGTAGTTCCACCTTATCAAAGTAAAGTGGCATTCAGAATCACAGACTTTAATGACTGGTGTTTTGTTGCACATGCTGTTTTTATTTTAAATACATTTTAGGAATCTTTTAAGCTTCATTCTGTTTATGAGTCCACTTGCCTCTGGTCTTGTTCCTTTTGGATTTTGCTTGGCTTTTTAAGGCATCCCTATCAGATCCTCACTGTAAAATTGAGGAAAGAATTGAATAATGTATCATACAAAACCAAATGGCCTAGTGAACTGCTGACTGTGTACTGATTCTTTTTCTAACAAGTTTTATAAACACAGTGTGTTTATTAAAAAACAAACAAACAAAAAAATAAAAGCGGAATTAAATTTACATGATTTTCAAATAAACAGCATCAATATAAGATGGTGGAAATCTGAGACTTATTTATTCCTCACATTTATTAATTTCTAAAATTCTTAGTATTTTCTTGTTACAATTGCTTTTAGGGACTCACTCAGGGTACTTTTCTGTATTTAGCTTTCTATTTTGCAGAATGCTGGCATATTAACTGTTCCATAGTATTTTTCTGTTTCTATCTTTCTGGAGTAAGGAAGTAGAAAAAAAATATCTGTGTTGACTTTCAATTTTTGTTGGTTTTGTTACATTCCTTGCCTCTGCTTCCTGAGCCAGAAGAAATCTTTTTCTTAAATTTGAACCCTTGTGTAAATGTCCTAACCAACACAAAACGTTAGAAAAACTCCTCTGGGACCAGGCATGTGCTGGCAGAGTGATGAAGGAGCACACAATCAAAAGCAAGGCTCTTTGATCTCGAGATGAAGGCATTCGGTGGTGGTTTTGATATGCCATTATTAGATGTCATCATCTCAGTCCATCCTGAGTGCTGAAGTATAAAAGAGGATGAAAGGATGCCAGTCCAGGAGCGCTGAGTCCCTGTGGGGAGGTGACCACCCAGGTGCCCTGAGCAGGAGTGGACAGTGAGCAGGGGGCACTTGGGGTGTGTGACAGTCCCTCAGTTCCTCTTAGACTGGTGTGTACAGGTACAGCTGCATTGGTGACTGCACTGGGAGGATCAAAGCCAAACTTTGGCTTCCGTGGTGTCCTTTCAAATACAAAAGCGCTGAAAAAGACTCACAACACAGAGTTGTGAGTACCACTGTACATGACTTAAGGGAGATTTGATACACCCAGCTCCTTAGTGGAGATAATTGTCTTTTTTCATCTACCAGATATCTTAGAGATGCCTCTTGTCGTTGTTGTTTGTGAAAGCAAAACAAACATTATGTTGGTCTGTCTGCAGCCATAGGCAGTGACTGCTGGGGAGAAATTTCCAAGGCCTTGGGAGGTGCTGGGTTTGTCACACCCAGGGGAACAAAGGGGCCTTGAGAAGAGCCTCTGTGGAGACAGATGGGATTGCTGCTCAGTCTTCTCTACAGCCTGCTGCCTCCTGATATTGTAATTATTTTTTTCTGGTATCAGAATTCTCTTGTAACTCTTGCAATACCAGCTGACTTCTGCACAGCTTTTATTTTAGGCACGGAGAGGAGCAGAGGGGTTCAGTTTGCCTCCTCCACTGACCACATCCAAGATGTTCCTCAGCTCATTTAGCTCATCTTGACAGTGGAGAGGGAACTGATAAGCAGTTCCACTCAATTGCCCACACATGGGTGTCTGCTGCTGTCTGAGATGCCTGAGTTGTCCAAAATACCTTTATGGGTTGACAGACATGATGCAGGGCCTGCAGCAAACCCGTTTTTTTTCCTGACTCGCTGCTGGAAATCAATTATGGCATCCTATGACCTCTCAAATAGTGTTTGTCTCCTGTGGATGAGTAACTGAATCATGTGCTTATTTCCTGAGGAGAGAGAGACTTTTTGTGAGACCTAAAACACTGAGAATCACAGTCAGAAAGTATTAGTCCTAACAGTAAATGAGAACATAATATAAATTTTAAAAATAATAATTCATGGCTTTTTAAAATCAAACAACAAAACAGTGCACTGGGTGTGTAAGATTTTTGTAGTATGGTGAAAATAAACTGAAGGAAGTCTCGCTGGCACAGGCAAGTTCTGATCAGGTCACCTATTCTGCATCTCATAACTGTTGGAAAAGCACAGCATTTCAGTTCCCACTTTTTCCTTTAGCACACTGACTTTTGGCACAAGTAACCAGCACACAGTAAAAAGGCATGCCTTTTATGTCTGCCTAATAAATCTACAGGTAAAAGGCCAGCAAAATAAGTTACTGATGTGATAAGAGCAAGCAAGAGATAATTGCAAAGTGAAATTCCATAAGTTGACATGTACTGTGTTTGTCTCTGAAAGAGAAAAATTTTTACTGATGGATAGTTTCACAGGGAGAGTGAAGGTGAAAAAAGGGGACTGCTTGAAAGAAAACTGCATGGTGCAATTTTTGATTGACTGCATTTTGTTTTTGCAAGGAGGGAACTTTTAAATATGTAGTTTATCCTCAACCAGTTAATGGATGGCCCTGTTATTTTTAACTTATCCTCTTTTTTGTATTTTTATTTTTAATAAAGACAAGCTTAGAGTTACCCAAAATATACAAAAATTACTTGCTGAAAGGGACTTTATGCCATAAGTAGATAACTGAGAATACTTTCTCACTCAGTACAGTAAACAGGAAAAAAAATTGTGAAGAAATAGAAATTTATGTGTATTTACATTTCAAGATTTAGTGTATGAAAGTCCTTTAATACACAGCAATGAAAAGAGTGAATCTTTAAAAAGCCAGCACTTAGCTGAGATGGACTCTGACTGGGCACCTGAAATAACACATTGCTATGTGTGGTGGTGTCTGGAACAGCTATGGGAGTTACATGGCACAAATGAGACATCCAAATAAATTTGTAGATTTGGGATGTTGGTGCACATTTCTGAGAATTTTTTGCAGTATAAGAGAACAATTTCCTCTTGCCTCTTTCACATGTACCCAGGTTACCCTTGGGCTATGGTAACCTTGTAATGTCAGGGAGGAATTATTGCAATCCAAATCATGAGTTTGACCGAGCTGCACCATTCCACTCTCATGACAGGACATTCCTGTGAATTTGTCCTAACAAATCACCTCATGTGTGTTTAAATCTGCCAAAATCAGAGAATTGGAAAGTATGATTATACAAGCAAAATAATTGCAATTTATGATTGAACTCAAATTATCACAGTTTTCCATTATATTGTATTGTGTTTTACGCTATTATGGGATACACAAATTTGGTCTTCAGCAGTTTGGGCAGGTCAAGGATTGATTCTTTAGATTTCTTTTCTGTATCATCTCAGGTAATATTTGCTATTTTGAAAATTGATGGCCAGTTAAATTCTTTATTGACCAGTGTTACCTGTTCAGCCTAGCAGGCCCATTTATGACTGATTTGAGGTTTTGCTTTCAACTTCTATTTCACCTCTTTAACCTGCATTGATGATATTCCTATATGCAGAGTCTCATAGTAACATGGGAATCACAAAAATAATTATTTCATTAATATCTGTTGCTTTTAAAAGTTTTGTTAATAGAAGCGCTCACTCTTTGAAAATGCATTCTATTAGTGGAAAGAGAGAACAGCCTGAAGGTTTTGTTGGCCTGTTTGGGGTTTTAAATGGAAGAAATAATCACAATGCACTGCTCTATTTTCAGAGCTGGGTCGTGGGAAAAAAGCATCAGAGCACATAAACTGTGGATCTTTGACATTATTTGTAGGATTAGTGAACCTTTCAGGTGCAGATTGGAAGTGTCACTGGACAACCCAATTTTACAGCACCGTGAGCCATAGAGTTGGTTCACAGACTCTTTGTGCTGTTTGGGTGGAGCACTGAGATTAGTGAAGCATTATTTGTCCAATACATTGTCATTAAATCAGCACCTGAGGGAGAAGAAACAGCAGCAGTTGAGGTAGACAGCTGTGAAATAAAGAGTCTGTACTCAGTGTGTGCTGTTTGTTTACAACTGTACGTGGTGAAATCTGCATCTCTAGGGTGCACAGTAACAGATACAGACATCAACCCATGTTTCTCAGCTCCAATCTACAGCTGCAATATTTTTATCTCTTGTGTACCTTGCATGTCATAGTCAGCCAGTGTAAGCCACGCATTTATATATTTGCACGTGCATTCAAAGTGGCTGCAGTGAAAAATAAGTGTTCCTAGTTCAGTGATACTGTTTCTCAGCACTTAGTCAGCTTGTTATCTGGGATATTTAGAATATCAGCTTGCTTTGCTAAAAGCATTTTTCACAGCTGCACGAGTCACTGGACTCCTAAAAGCTAAAAATAACTCTTAAGTAAAGTATATAGGGAACTGGAAAAAAATGGCTTGTATCCTCAGGAAAATGCAAATATCCCTCCATCATTTCCCTGTTCAATTTCCAGCTTATACAAATGTCAGTGCTGACTGCAACCTTTCACTAGCACTGTGTTTCATCCTCTATAACAATGCCATGTTTTGGTAAGATCTTACTAATATTATTATTTGGTTCCAGGCAGCCTGCACCGTGCATCCAGTGTACCAGAGCGTGTCTATAACATGGGGATCACTGAGAATGATTTTGCACCAAGGTCTCCCTACAGCTTCTCATATTACCAGGCAAACCAGGTGAGGAAAGGAAGACAATGAGTAGAAATAAATATAGTGTCACACACATAGTTTATTCATTTTGCTGCCACAAATAATAGCATTTAGATAGTGTTACAAGGTTTGTTTGCTTGTTTGTTTTCTTCTTAAAACCAGACTTTTAGAAAATGAGGGTTTCACAATGAAATCTCTCAATGTTATCCCTTCTTTCCAATGACTTCAGAGCCCAATAGCCAAATTCAAGTCAGTCATACAGATGGGCTGTTTACTGTCATGTTGGGTTTGTGAGAATTGGCATCAGGGTAGAAGATGAAAAATCATATTTACACTCCACTAAGGCAAAGGCTGTGACAAGTCAGATCTTCATCCCTCCCACCAGACAGCAGTTCAAGCAGCACATCTGTACCTCAGGGTGGCCAGAGGCCATGCTGCCCAGGCAAACAGAATTAAGCATCCAAAACCAAAGGAAAAGAGATTGCTTTAGTTTCGCAAATACTTTAGTTTTCAGAGGGTAGAGTGGCTCCTTATCATGTAAAGTATTTCTGTTGTAACCTGTTTTATCTTTACAAGAACTCCAGCAGTACACTCCTTGCAATACAATGGTGTTTCTAAACCATCTAATCATGAATTCTCTTGTTATTTTGCCCAGCTTTTCTTGGGGTCATGGCCTGAATGCTGAGATAAAGAATTGGTTTTCTGCAGTGTTTTTGACACGGCTCGTAACTGGTTTTAAACCTATTTGAAGGAGGAAATCAACACAGCCCAATAGCAATCAATTGGTATTGATCAATTTAGTAAACTGAAAGCATTTTGGCTTGAGAACAGAAACATTACTTTGGTAAATAACTGTGTATGAAGGGGGCAATTCTTTCCTAATTTTAGATTACTCAAGAAGGGCTTTTTGTCATTAAAAGAAATAGCCCAGCTTTTGAACAGTCAGTGAAGCAGCTCTGGCTCTGTATAGGGAGAGACAGAACATTTACCTAAACACATTTCATTCTCTGTCCTCCCATCTTCTATTCTCACCTCTCCTGCAGTCCATAATATTTGACCTGAATCCATTCCTTCCAGAAGAGAGCAACAAGAGGAAAACTGGAGGACATAGGAATCACAAGAAAATAATACAGTTTACCCGGGAGGGGGTGGGGAGAAAAGAGAAAAAAGTGTAAAAGCTGGGAAAAGTCACAAGGTCTAGTACTTCATAAAAGCATTAATTATCCCCAAACAACAGATTAAGATATCCTTGGATAACTTCTGTAGAATAAACAGAATTGCCAATGGTATTTGGTATTATGCCAAACTATAGCCAATGGTCTTTACCTGAGCCTGCTAGTTTCTATAACCTTTACTCCTTTTGTGAATCAACTATCATCCTCAGGATCTCCTCAACAGTGGAATTAAGGGAATTCAGTTTGGCATCTATCTGCTAAGCACTGTTCTTTCAATTAATAGCTTGTGTAAACTTCTGTGTTTACCTTAAAAATGCCTTTAATATTTCTACACTTTAAGACAACATCAAAATGGAAAATATTGGGCTTTTTATGGTTGTATGCCCCTGTGCTTACTGATGTTTAAAACAATCGGTCCATGGCTCCTCTATTTCAAGGCCAGATAGTGTCCCAAATTGATTTAGTTCTGGATGGTTTTAATGAAGTATGGAGTCCAATATAGAGAACAAGACAATATATAAAAATTGAGGCCCTAAATGACACCTGAAAGTAAGAATCCTGAAGATACGTCCTACAAAGAAAGGTTGGCAATGGATTTGTTGAGTTTAGAAAAGAGAAAATTGTAAAGCAAAATGAATGTAATGGATCACCATTACAGTCTATCCCCATTAGGTACAAGAAAAAAAGGAAATAGTCTAAAATTTCAACTGTAGAATTAAGGAAGTCAGTGAAATGGTGAAATTATAATTTTAATTTTCTTGGAATGTCTGAAAAATTATCCCTTTTTACTAGATCCTACCACAAATGAACACGAGTGTTAAATAACCTTATATTTATAAGGTTGTTATCAATATGCAGACACTTCAGTATAATATTTTTCATATCTGATTGATTAATTTTCTTCTGTCTATTGGGCAGCCTAGAATGTAGCTTTAGTAGCAGATGTTGGTGTTAATCCCCAAGGGGTTTCAACAGAAAAATCTCCATTAATAATCAATCTGTTCATTACCTGGCTTAATTGACTTATGCAACTATTTCGAGTTCATGACAGAGGACTAGATGCTTAGAGTTTGTCTCCTGATGTTTAGACTTTACTCCTTTCTGCCTTCATGAGGAAGATATAGAGAAGTGTGGCAGAATCCCATCTGATGCGCAGCTTTGGCGGTGTTGACGTATTTTTTTTTGTGATTCTGAGAGCAGGCTCAGTAGAATTTTTGTCTTTACTTTGGTTTGATTTCTCTGCTGCTAATTCTTACTGTGGCTCCTGTTCTTTCATGCCTCCTGCAGCAGGTTGCCTCCCCATCCTCTTACACGAATGGCTGGGGGACAAGGATTGCTTACAGGACGATGGAGGAGAGAGCTCAAAGGCAGCCTCTGAAGAGACTGGAGGTTTCACCCCAGCGAAATCCGGAAAGGTTGGCGTACGTGTCCAAGGATTTTCACTATGATGGAGGGGTTTCAGCTGGATTCTCCATGAGGCACGGAGAGGGCCTGAGATCCAGTGGGACTGTGCCCCCGAGATACGCTCGCTCCGAGATTGTCGGTTACAGCCTTCGCGACGCCGTGCACAGGGGACGCTCCTTCAAGAGACAGTCCCGCATGGGGGCTGTCGGTGATGCTGTCCCTGATGGGGCCTACCCCAGCCCCACTGTCCCTCTGTACCACCAGCCTGGCAACAGCCGCAGCATGACCAACCTTCTGGAGAAGGAAAACTACCTGGCCTCGGAGAGCGCCATGGGGCAAGTGAGGTCCCCCACCGCATCCCGTGTGTCTCAGAACAGACAATCGGTGAGGTCCAGCTTCTACCAGACAGCCTTCAGAAACACACAGAGCAGGAGGGAGGTTTCCCAGCCAGCTTCAATAGCCAGTGTCACTGCAGAAATGGATGGGAAGAGGATGCCAGTGACAGCTGCTGTGGCTGCAGCAGGCAGAAATGGTTTCCTGCAGAGCGAGCAAGTGACCCTCAATGGATCTCAGCTGGGGTAAGCACAGTGCAGGACCTGCTTCGGCTCTGGGCTGCCAGAGCTGACAGGAACCTGTTTGTTAGAAGGTAAACTGAGAGCCTGTGGTTCAGCAGCCAGCCCCCTGTATGAAATACCAGTGGAGAGGAGGCAGAAAGTAGATTGGCTTTTGAAAATCCACATCTAGTGCAACAGAGGAAAGGGGGGAAATGTATGTGTTCGTACAGGGCAGGCTCTACACCTTTTGCTTAAGTTTGGGACTTAATTAAGTTTGGGACTCCCTTTTGCAAGAGTTAATTTTATCACGAGACATGAAGTAGTCACTAAGTAATTTACAACCTAAGTCACAATACACAAAATTGTATTGGCAAATTTTGTGCTCACAAGAGTCCCTAAGATATCAACACTGGTTCTCATGAGAATAGGTCAGAAATCTATCAGTGGAGCAGCTTTTGGCAGATTGACAATTTCCAGTAAAAATCCTTCATGGTTTCAAGGGCATCTCTTAGATTTTATAAACTTCATGTAAAACACAGGGCAGAAATTTCTGTTAGCTCTGTAGCACCATCCATCCCTAGAACAAATACGAACTGCTCTGAATCCCGAGACCCCAGACCTTCTCACTACCATGGGATCCTACATGCTCTGAGTGAGTTATCCTAATTTGAAACTCTGTTAGCTCCATGCCAAAAAGACCCAAATCTGCCCCCAGACTATATGAAAATTGTTTAAAATACTGGAAAATATTGTTTGGGTTTTTCCCCAAAGTTACTTCCCCCACCCCCACTTCCCCAAAAACTCCTTTCCAGAGAAGATTTCAGAATGTTTAAAATCTGTTCTGTTTTCAAAAGAGAAATTTTATTATTTCTGAATTTCCCCTCAGGAGTGAATATCTTCTCATTTTAGAATAATTCTGAATGTTTCCAGAGCTGTTACATTTCAGTAGACAGAACAAGCCACTTGGTATACAGGAGATGGTTACTTGCATGTTTATTCTGGTTTTTGTTGTTGTTTCATAATTCAAATAGGATGCTAAAATTTCTGTTTCAGTTAATCATAGTGTAATTTACAACGGGTTTATTAGGAAATGGCTTTTTGCCCATAACTGTGTAGCTGTTAAGTTCATTTTTCTGAAGTCCTATCTTTCTTTTTTTTATGAGTTTCTTACTGTGTGAGAAAAGGCATTACCTGATATCACTGGTATGTGCAGATAAGATATTTTTTGTTGCCAACTGCATGTTGTGTGTTATTATATTTGCAAGCATATAGTATTATGCTCACTTCTGGTCTGGATTGAAATTATCATCTCTGGGTGATGCAGGACTTAAAAGATCTGACATTAATTATGTTGACTTTTAAGTATTCAGACTTTGCAGCTAGTAAATCCAAAAAAACCAGCTGAGAGCTCACAACAGCTGAAGATTTTGGAGTAGTAATACTGAAAATAGGTACCCGGCTTTGTTTTTCAGTAGGGAGGACTTTGTTTTTCAGTAAGACAATTTACAAACATGTATCCCACTGACTTAATAATCTGCTTAACTTTTGGCACATTCATGAATGCATTTCTAAGCCACAACCAACAATTTTTATCTTGAATTACATGTAGGAGCAATTTTGGCTTTTCTTTTGCAGATGCAGACACTGGAGTCTGGTTGTCTGTACAAGCATCAACCAAAATATTTTAATACCTGCAGATGTAAAAATTAGTCTTGAATCATTGTGCATGTGGCTTGATTGTGACCATGTTAACTCAGATGGAAGATTTGTGATCTACTGGAAATCTTTGTGAGGGCATAATTCCTTAACTGCCAGTTTTTAGGTTCAGCATTTGCTGGAAGTTTTCTCAGTTCAAGGAGTTTGTAGACACTCTCAGTTCTCCTGTTATTTCTCATTCCCTTATTTTAATGTTGCATTTATCTGACATATTGCTACCTTACTTGTGGCTCCCTTATTAATGTAAAGGGGGTAAAAAAGATAGGCTGGCTTTTGGAGTAATTTAATTTTTCCAGAAATCTGTACTTTTTAATGCAGGTCACAATTTAAGCCTTTCCAAGTGAATTAAGAGAATGTAAAATAGTTGCATGAGGTTAAAGAGAAGTAGAGGACCAGTTGTGTACAGCATTTGAAACGCATCTGAAAGCATTTTCAAACTTCCTGTAATAGAATTAGCTCATGCTATGAAAGCAAAATAAAAAAAATCAGAGTACAGAGATGCTATCTCTGTATCTTCTGCTGAAGTGAATCAGTTAAGAGCATCCTTATGATAAAGAGCTTAGAAAAGAGAGAGACAACCTGAAGCTGTCTGAGAAATGGCTGCTTGCAGAATCCGACCTCTAAATGTGCTGAGAGCTGCCACAAAATTATTATGCATGTATTTGTCTCAAAACTGGTATATTTTGGCAATTAAGGTGAAGTCAAATCATTGTTCTGTTTAACAACCTTTGCCTGCTGACCATTTGTTTGGTGTCACTTCATGTGCCAGTCAGCCACAGAGCTCATTAAGTTTGCCTGTAAATACTCTGAGGGCGGGAACGGAATCTTTGCATCAAATTCTATTTTGACAAGAGTCAGGGTGCTGCAGGTTTATGAATACCATTGAGGGTCAGAGATGGTATTGCATCCCTTATTGCTGCCAGATAAAACACTAGGGAATGTTATTTTTATCCGATGGAGAGCAATCCAAGTATGGCAGTGCACAAGAGGAGAGCAAATCTCTGCCTGCTGTATGAAGGGATAGCTGTGTGACTGCATAGCTGCTGTCAGCCTCAGGGCAGAGCTACACCTCCAGCACCCAGAAATGCAGTCTGCCTCTCCATGTGTCCGTTTCAGCCTGGCAGTGGCTCCTGGTGGATTTCTCCTCTGGGACACCCTTGGCATCCTGAGGTTGAGTTCCCACAGGTGTGCCCTGAGGGATCAGTTCATGCATCAACCTTGACCTTGGAAAGCCTGGTGGTTATAGTCCTCTTCAGCTGCTGGTCAATGAAATGCCACAATTTAGCACACCTGCTGCTGCTCACAGAAGGTGACTGAATTTGGTCAAAATACTCCAAAATTATTGCTGTGTCCAACAGGTAGACATGGTCACATGTGCACATTTATAACATGGTCTCAAAACCCTTGCTTACTGAAGAAATATAACTAAAATCAAAGTTTGAAAAGCCTGCTTTTCAGTTCCACTACAGAGTATAAAGAATAAACATGATCTGGGCTAATTTTCCATATTCCACTTTTCTAAGCCTTGCTAATTATTATTTAATATTTCTGCTTAGTTTAAAGAAAAAAAAAATAAAGTTTCAACTTTAGTTAATATATTTCACAGGTACTTATTTTAATGTAAAAGGCAATTGGATTAAAATTTCTAACTACAGATTCATTTATGAGATGATTATCAAGTAAATGGTTCTGATTCTGCTAGCTCTGCAGTAGGGAGTTATTGCCAATTACTGCTTGTTTCACTGTGGGTTACAGACTGCCCTCATTTCTTTCTGGCTGCTGGCACATCTGCTACTACAAATCGATTTGAATTTAAAAAAAAAATAGAATGCTCACATTCTTCTCAACTTTCCTCTCCCCTTTTTTTTTTATCTGGGTGCAGCATATTTGAAACCAAAAGTAAATAAAAAGTCTGGGAAGCATAACCACCTGTCCCAGAGCTAATGCACCTGATTGTGCCATTAATTGTTTTATGTTCCATTTACTGGGGAAAAATGTGTTTGGTGACCTCTCTTTCCATTTTTTATACGGCTGTCTAACACAATCATCATTTAAGCAAACATGCTGGAAGTTGGAAGGGAAGTGGTGGCACATATTTTTGATACTCTCTGCATAGGCTCTCTACCGCAGGATCTCTCTGTTTAAGGAGTGGTATTCTTATTTTTTCCCACCTGAAAAGGGGCTTTGCCCATCTATTTCAAACAATAAAAACTTCCTTTTTTGAAGAAAGGAGGTTCTGAGTCCTGCATAGATGTAGTCAGGGAACTAAGACACTGATGGAAGGCATAAGGACAAATATAAAAAACCAATCACCACACTATTGAGGAAAACATCAAGGTATTTTCACAGCCAGTAATAGTCACTCTGCCATGGTTATGGCCTTCTTTTGATCCTCATCCCCTTCTTCATCCTTCCTTTCACATTCTTCATTCATCCACTGGATGGAAATGCTGACAGAAATATCCACTGATATTTCAATTTTGTTGTTACAACTTAAAGCACGACTTGCTTTCTCCAAAACCACACTTCTATTTATGACTTTCTCTTCCCCCCGAATATCAGTATCTCCTAAAGCCACAATGATATTTTCTGCTACTGGAAAGAAAAAAAAAACTCTTAAGAAAAGCTAGAGTTACTTGAAAAACACAAAAATCCTAGTTTTACAACACTGATCATTTTTTTGCAGTCTTTCTTCACTAGATTTCTCTGTCTCTACTTTTAAGGAGCCCAGAAGTGGAGATGACACTGGAGCGTGCAGTGAACATACTGAAGAGTGAAAATACTCAGTCCACCCCCAGAATCCTTGCTGCAGTGACTTTCATACAGCATGAGTGCTTCCAAAAAGCAGATGCCAGGAGAAAAGTAAGTAATTACTTTTTTTCCAGTTACAACCAGGTAGAGAAAATAAGATTCTATACTTTATGGCACTGTGTGCCAACATGAAAAGAAAGAAGGCAGTCTGAGTAACCTTATAGGATACTGATGTTAGATATTTCCCTAAAATGCATTTATGTCTTTTGCTGCAGTTTCTTTTCAACCCACTCAGTGTATACCCACTCAGTTTGCTCTTTTTCAGGCCAAGCTAATTTATTTTTTCAGCTTTTATAAATCATGGAGTCTGAACTTTTCATCTTTTCAACTTTTATATTGTTTAGATTAACCAAGTCTCTTACAAGAAACTTGTTAAGTCTCTTACAAGGTTTTTGAAAGGGTATATTAAAAATATTCTCTTCTTCTTTTCTTTAAGTGTCACTACTGAACACAAATATCTCTCTCCTGCTAACTAAAGTGTAAGGCAATCATTTATTTTAACCATTAAAAAACATTACACCTGTCTTTGGTTTGTAATACGCTCAGTAATCCGTGCCTTACCTCCTGTGCATGAAATCCAGTTCAGTGACAACCAAACATCTCTCAGTCCTTTTGACTTCCTTTAGAGTATGCCAGAGTCATTTTTGGGAGAAAATAACAGTACAGGTGGCAACCTTAACTTCAAACTGAGGACAGATCTTCAGAACTGAATCTCTGAAAGTGGGTTATTATACAGAACTCTCTCAGGCAGCTTCCCAGAAAAACAAGTGGCTGAGTAGTGTTCAGATTGGAGCAGTCAGCCTGAAGCCACCTTCTATTTTCCTGTCTATCCCACATGTCCTATAATGAGCTTTTTTCTGTTTGGTGCCCGCCAGACTTGTTCACATTGGCATCGTCGTGTGTCCCCTTTTTAGCCTTTCAGCCTGCATTCATTGTCTATTGTTCCCTGATGTTTGGGAGTTTGTGGGTCTAGTGGTTCTTCTGTTTCTGTGAACCTCTCAGTATTTTGGTGAATTTTATCTACTAATGAAAATTTAGAAGGACCAGTCAATAGCTGTTGTAAATTCTCAGCAAATTAGGTTGAAATAGCACTCCTTTTACAAGAGCTATAATGCTACAAATGCCATAAAATTCCTGATAGAAAATCTGCATAAGTATTTTCAGAAACCAAACAACTACAGTATTGGTGTCAAAAGGGCTGATCTACTGAATAAAACAGGATGATGTGCCTTCAGCATGCTCTATGCACCACTACCCTCAGGATACATATTCCTGTATTCCATTCTGCTGGCATTTAGGTGATTGCTGTGTGATTGCAGGGGAAATCAGGTCAGCAGAGCAGGATAAAGAAACTGTGCCTTTTGTACAGGTGGATCAGAGGAGAGGCTGTCAGGCTGTGTAGTTTACTCCATGAAGGACAAAAGGCTTTGTTACATTCCATTTCTTCCTGTTGCCGGCATCTGCTGGTGGTATTGAATTCCTTTTATCGTTAAACTCCGGACTGTTTAAGACATTTGTATCAGATTTCTGAGTCTTTCATGTGCTGTTGATTCTGCACAAGGGTGAGTTTGTCCACAAAACCATGTGGTATTGTGAGATGCTGGAGGAGACCGTTGGCAACTGTACTTTAATGTAAGGTACTTTCCATAGTAAATTCATTCCTGAGTCAGCTCAGGCTTGCTTGTGTCATATGACAGTTCGTGTGGGATTCCTCATTCACCACAACAAACTATTTGTTTCCATACAGCTACTGCAAAATAACATCTTTTACATCCTTCATTCATTTGGGGCCAAAACCTTGTTTTCTGAAGATTTAAACACTGAAAAGTAGTCTTTGCTAAATGTGGGTAGTTTGGTAAATAGCTGGCTAACAATGGTTAATGTTCTACATTTTGATGCTTACTTTTACTATTTTTCCTTTGCGTGGCACATTTAAGAAGTATTAAGTATAATGTATTGGGGTTTGATACACTTTCAATGCATGCATTGGAAAGAACACTGTCTTTTCATCAGGCTGGTTGCTGAGGAAAAAAAACTGTTTATAAATGTTCCAGAATTAAATCTCAAATACTCATTTCACCAACATGGAAGCTAAACAGCAGAGTGATTAAATGTCTTGTCAGAGAGTACAAATCTGTGGCAAAGCTGGAAGAGATTTAGTATCATGCTCTGATATTAATTATGAAAACATGCTGCCTCCCCTAGTTGTGGATTTTAAGTATTAGTCATACAGAAGCCCAGAAGTTAATAGTCATGTCCAAATGATTAATGATCTGCGCTTCAAGTCTCTCAAATAGGAGCAAATGAAAGGGCTCCCTATAACTATTTAAACCTTTGCTGGGGCAGGGAGAGAGTGGCGTTGGTCACTTACAGCATCCGACTATTCTCTGCTGTGCTTTGTCTTCCTCACAGGTTTTCTCACTTGGTGGTATCCCCAGACTTTTACAGCTCCTTGAGGTTCAGAATGAGGACATTCAGCGGGCAGCCTGTGGTGCTCTGAGAAACTTGGTGTTTGAGGACAATGACAACAAACTGGAAGTGTCAGAGCAGAAAGGGATCCCACTCCTGCTCCGCCTGCTCCGGCACACCAGGGATATAGAGACTAAGAAGCAAATCACAGGTAGTGTTTTCTCTGCAGCCAAGCATGAAGTGCTTTAAGTAGTGCAAGAGCTTTCAGGGAGAGGCTCATGATTGTTTACTTAAGCCCGTGTTTAGTGACTAAATACAAAAACATTGTCACTTACACTAAGCAATTCCCGTAGGGTAAAATTCCAAGGTCCTTACCCAAGACCATTCTCTCAGTCAATAACAAGAGATAAGGAACTGCACTTCCCCTCCTAAAGCTTTTTCAGAAATTACATGAGTCTGCTTGCAGCAAGAGCAAGCCTTAAGCCCCTGCTAGTCCAGGAAAGAAAGTCAGGCTCCCCAGGGGGGCTGGGACCTCAATTAATGCCTGCTACTTGCACAGCAGCTCAGCCTTCATTTTTTGACTGTGTGCTGACAGCGCCCACTGGAAGTTCCTTGTTGAAGACTGTCACCCAGAACTGTCATGTGCCATGGACAGAAAGTGGTTGTTCTATTCCCCACGAACTCCACTGCCCCAGATTCCTACTTCATCCCTGCAGTCCCACGTGTCCATAGTGTCTCTTGGAATTCCACTGCTTGTGACCCACATTCTTTCTAATTAGCATGCAAAGGAAGAGCAGGCTTATATTTTATAAATGGAAAACATGAATCAATGAATGGGGATTTCTTTCAAATGATCTTTAAAGACACCAGGAACAAAATCTATTAAGAGAACAGTGAGTGAAAAGATACTGAAGTTGTCAAGCAGCCCTGTCCTGAAGCAAAGACATGTTGAGACCTTCTGTAATCCTACATTCTTTTAAAGTATGTGAAATACTCTGCTTCCTAAGCTGGAGAACAAAGCTTTGTATTGTTGCCTCTTTCTTAGCTCAGTTCTGCAGCTCTGCAACATTAAAATGTTTTGAAGTTTTTCACACCCATCAGTTGCAGAATTGGGTCACATAGTAATTTACTGTAGAGTGTCTTAACTCTCAGTGCTGTTACAGACCAGTGAGGGAAGCAGTGAAAATGGTGGCAGAGTGGCCAGAAAGCCAATGCTCTTTCCTTGCTAGCAGTTTGATAATTTCTGACAAAAATGTTGAATGTGCCTGATAACTCATATGTATATTGTGAATATTAGTGTCTTCCCCTTCACAACTGTGGAAATGGATAAAGGGACATCTTCCAGCAATTACTGCTGCCACTGAACACGAATATTTACTCACAAAACAAAGGACACCAAAACTATATTTATGCCAAGCAGGATGATGTAGCTTGCGTAAAGCAAAATATTATGATGTGCTTTCATGCCATGTCAGTTCCAAAGGATAGCTTTAAAAATACACCAAGAGAGACGTATTGCTTTGTTCAAGATCAAATGTGCAGCCAGGAGGAAATGCACCGGGTTCCTTAGTGAAAATTCCACTTGGGCATAATTTTTGCCATTGCTTGAACAATTCTTCCAGCTCCCTAGCAAGCTGCAAGGAGCCTACAGGAGCAAAGGGCAGTCTGGATGAATGAATTTCACCCCTTTGAATTGCCTTTGACTTTGTACAGGACTAGTGGAGTATCATATCCATGCATGCAATCTCTCTGATGTGTGCACTTCCAGGAAAAGGTTAATGTGAAAGTTGTGGTCTCACACCAGTGAGCACCAGAAGCCCATTTTTCTTTCCACATCATACATATTACTTGCCTACTTTGACTGTAAATTAGGGACTTCCAAATGTATGGCACCATATTCAGCTAAATGTCTTTCCCCATAAGAGATTAGTAAAATCTTTTGGTACCTGATAATGCCTCATTGAACTGTAGTGAAAGACTCCTGGCCAAGGATTGAAAGCATGCAATATTAATTAATAAAGATGTCTAAGCTCAGCAGAGGGAAGTTTTTTGTTTCTACTCCTGTGTGGGTGCCAAAGAACTCCATCTGACAAAAGCATATGAAGATAAGAAAGTTTTAGGAGAGAAGGAAGTTAAAACTCTGAGAGAGAAGTTTTCTGGTACTGTACTTCATTACCTGTCAGAAATACAGTACTTGTGCACATGAGATAAGTAAATCTCAGCCTTAGAAGCTTATCTTTAAAGGTCACTGCTTTATTAGGACCATCAGTGTTAATACAGACAAGCACTTGCCTAACATTAACCCATATTTTATCATATGTTCTCAAAGAATATTTTGATGGCCTGTATTTCTTTCCAGACCCAAGTTTAGGAATACAGACTGAGCCCAGTCATGCACTGTGCCTTGTACTGTGCTGTGAAAAGACTGAGGGCAACCAGAGTGAGTGGAGATAAACGCTGATTACACCACGTGCTGTGACTGCCTCACAGTCTGTGAGCACACAAAAAACACCAAACCACTGCCCCCACCAAAGCAGCTTTGTGCTGATGACGGGGCTTTGAAAGCTGCTGTGCACCAGTCTGCCTAATGCCCCCATGCAGAAAAGAGCTGCCCAGTTTCTCTGCAATTTCTGTGCTCACATGATCACAGGGGGAATCAGACCTGCCCAAGATCACTGGATTTGACTGAATTTGCTAGCTTTACAAAAGCATTGATACAGATAAAGTAAACAGAGGTTTTGTCCTTTCTTTGGCATACAAGCTACTTAGAAATCTCTTAGGGAAGGAGTGAGGTTTCTCCTAAATTGTGGGAGAGGATGTCATTTGGAGACAGCACAGGACCTAAGACAGGATTGGAGTTTTATAGTATTTGGAGAGCATACTGACGAACAGAAAGTAAAATGGCTGTGGCATGAAAGAACCAAAATATTTTAGCTTTTGAAGGTAAGCCAGATGAGCCTCCAGGGAGTAGCTAACCTCCTGATCTTGTTATCATGCAGCATAAATAGAAAAAATTAAAGAAAATCTTTCCTGCAGGGAAGATTACAGCACAAGCAGAACTGTCATTAAAATACACGTAAATTTAAAAGCAGACCCCACCCATTTTTCCAAATAACCATCTAAGGGAAAACTATGCTCCTAAAAATACATCATAGGTGCAAGGAAACAATCCACTCCTAAAAACATTTTAGGATTTTCTAATGTGCACAAATTCATCCACACCCAGAATACCACTGAGAGAATCCTTCTGAGCCCAGAGAGACAGTGCCTGTGGGTAAAGGTAGGGGTTTTGTTGAGTGAGAGCAATATCTCAAATTCTCTTCAGACAATTCTAAGTATCTGCCTGTAATTCAAAATGTATTTGTTCTATTTTAAAGTATATTCTGTCCTTGTGCCATTCCTTGCATTTGTGCCCTTTTGTCTTAACCTGCTTCTCTTACCAATGCCCTTTGGACTGCTTGTCTGATTTCCTGTAAGCCTGACCTATCCTTCAGAAAAGTACATTCTTCTTTTTATCCCCTGATTCAGAGCCTGAAGAGCTGATCCCAGAAGAAGGAATGGGCTGCTTCTGCCAGGCTTTTGTTTTGATTTTTCTGTTGCTCACAATACCTGAAATTAATTCAAAGTGTAAGGAGATACAAAAGAAACATTTTTTGTTGTTGTTGTTGTTGTGAGCTGATGAAAGGAACATTCACTAATACTCTGCCAGTGTGTGGAGGAGGAGGTCTGTGAAACTCAGAGCAGCAAGCTGGAGGAACAATGGATGTCTTTGTAGTGAAAAGCAGAAATACGTGTCGTTTTCCAAGGAAAGAGTACTTTAAAAAGAATTGTTGTCTGTTGGAACAGAACATAATGGAACCTGATAAGTTCTACAAGATTGTATTTGAAATTTTTTTTGGAAATTGTGAATAGACAAGGTTTGTAACATTACTTAATGATTTGTTTGGTGACTAATGTCTGGACAGTAGTAGTCAACCAGTGTTAACAGCTTTCCCTCCTACGAGAAATTTTTTATCAAGTGTTAGAGAAATTTGGTAATGGGCATCTGCTGTCTTCCAGCAGGTTTCCTGTAAACTCTCTGCACCTCCCACCTCTCCCTTTTGTGAGTTTGTTTTCCCTTACTTGTGCTGCTTTGGTAACAGAGGATGTGATTGTGGCAGATGGACAATGCAGAGCCATGGAGCACTGCACTTCTTGGCTGGGCATTACACTGACTGTGGAGAGATTTGATTTTATTCACATGGATAACTGTGCCCCTTTTTTGCCCTGTTTCCATGTCCCTGGATCAGGGCTGGTGAACACTTACCAAGCCCTTATGCTTCTCTTCAGATTATCAGTGCCAGTCAGGCTCTTCACTCATTGACATCAAGGGGTATGAGATTAAGTCTTTCAAAGTGCAGAGGAGTCTTTTTGCCTCTCTGATTTTATTGTGGATATTACAGGTTTGTTGTGGAATCTGTCCTCCAATGACCAGCTGAAGAACCTGTTGGTTAGAGAAGCCCTGCAGACGCTGACTGAAGCTGTCCTCATCCCCTACTCCGGCTGGCCAGACAGAGATTACCCAAAATCAAGTGTTCTACCTGACCCTGACATCTTCTACAATGCCACAGGATGCCTAAGGTGAGCACTCCATCTACAACTACCCAAAGCAGTAGTGATGACAAAACAGGTCTGCACAGTTATTTTTGGATAAACACACAGAGTTCATCTCAAGCCACAATCACTTCTCATGCAGACAGATGACTTAGAAAGGGGACATGCTACCTACAAGCACATAAAAGTGTTCTGTTTCCAGCTGCTACCAGAGATGCTTGTTTGAACACATAATCTGTGCCTAAACTGATTAGAAAGTGATTCAATTTAAATTAGGGAAAAGCCATTTTATAAACCAGAGAAAGCCCTGTCCAGACTTTTGCACAAGTTCAATCAAGTTGCAGCCATGGGGTGGAGGAATAGATTTATAGTTGTGTATTTAGTACTGCAATCTGCTAATAGACTCGTGGACACAGTGGCAGTTACTATAGACAAACACACCAAAGGCCTCAGTGAACACACCCCTAAATGGCTGAAGTATAAAAATCACATCTTCAATAAAAACACCTTTAACAGTCTATAAAATGGGGGCCCTTTGTGAGTTCAAAGTCATTGCACATTAAGTTTACACATTTAAAAATGCACAAAAGAACATCGTTTGAACTGACTAAGGAGTAATGTACGACTGCAAAGGCATGACCTGAGTTTCAAACTCCTTCCAGCAGAGTACAAGGAATCAAGTTTGGAATTTGGAGGCTGGAAAGCTGCCCATTTTGCCTCATACATATCTGCTATACTGATATGTCCTATAGCATAGTAGTTGTATGTGCATGGCATTGATTTTTCCTGTGGTTTCAGAAGACAAATGGACTGTAAGCTCTACAAAATACTCAACAATAATACACCTTTTTCTGCAGGAACTCCTGTCAGCCCACTAACTACTAATTAACTTCATCTCTACTTAACAATTAACTTTTATTTACTCTGATGACTCAAAAACAAATACAAAGAAACCTTAACCACCCATAATAAAACCTCTCTAGCTAACGCTTAGTGCTGTTGTCTAGGAAATAAAGGAAGTTGCCTTTTTTCATATTAATTAGCCCAAGCTGCATTTGTGCAGAAACCAGTCTGGCTGCTCCTCTCTTGGTGTTTGGACTCTGTAACTGTCTCTTCCCTATGAGGCAGCCGATGGGGGCACAGATCATTCTCAGGTTTAGCTTGGTGTTGTTCTTCCTGAGCTTGTTTCAAAAGATTGGCACAACTTGTTATGTGACAAATAAGGAATAACAGTTCCTGAGTTCTTTAAATGAAAGTAGATTCCTGGGTTAACCTTACTCTGTGTGAGCTCTCCAACCTTAATTAAAAGTCTCCAAAACTGCCCTTATGTAGGTGCTTAAGGATACATTATCTGTTTTTAAAATATGATGTCCATATTCTAGTCCTTTTCATTTTTAAGAGCTTCGACATTGAAAATTAGAAATAGAAAAAGAAGGGCTTGAAAATTCCCAGGTAAAGATGATCTGCAGGATTGCCACACACTTTCTAGCACAGAATAGTTTTTAATGAGGCTTACCTATTTGTACAAGCTAAATAGCTGAGATTTTTAAGATTAATCAGTTTGTATCTTCTCTGGAAATTGACTCCCCTCCCAGATTAGGTCACTAGAAGTATTCCTTCCCTATGTACTAATAACAAAAAATCTCTACATCAATAAAAACAAGAGCACACCATGGAGTAATAAAAGTGTGCACTGAGGGAATGATGTTACTTATGAGCATGTTTAAAGAGCCTATTTATTTGCCAGAATATAAATCTGTAATTAGTCTTCCCTTTTGTAATGCTAACATGTTTGTTGAGCATGTTGATAAAGTCTATAGCCTGCGGCTTCTATTAGAAGGTAAAAATAGTGCTTTGAAGTGCAATACATTATGCATAGTTCTGTACTTAGTTACAGGAGAATGCCAGAACTTCTTTTCAAAAATTTCCCTACAACTGTTGACTGAAAGGGACGACCACAGCCCAAACCCAACACTAGCATCTGGTGGGGGCATAAGCACTGCACCACACCATTACCGAATTATAAATTAAAGCTTCCTTCACCCTCTTGGAGAAAACAGCAGCAGGAGAAGTGAATCCACATCTAGCAGATGATATTGCAGGTACTTCCAAGCCCTGGAATGAGTGCATGACCAGACCAGTCCTGAGTTACTGCCAGAAGTCTTGTGGGGTTCTGAATCTTGGCGCTTGTGTCAGTGTATGCAGTCACTGATAAGGAAGTTTGACCTTAGAAGGATTTGTTAATCCCATTCTCTAGGTCTGTATTTTGTCTTAAAACCCTGTGAGAAGCAAAGCTTTACAGAAACCACAGGTCACAAACTTTTTGTAATAAAAAGAAGCTGTGTACACCACGGAATTCTGCACTGGCAGTTAAAATAAGTAATGGTGTTGTTTAGTTGTGAAATATGATAAAAAGCATTCTCCCTGGACCCACAGAGTAAGCCAAATCAACAGACTTCACTGGTTGCCTGACAATAAGCTTGAATGAGTAAAATGGGTGTATTAAACTATCTGGAGGAGTGTTACAGACATTTGTAGACAAGTCCTGGAGGATTTTAAAAGTAAAGTCACTTTTTCTTGACCTGAAGGTCCTACACATAAAAGTTCTGCTGCCAGTTGCAGTACAAAGGATAAAAATCTTCAAGATATTTCCCCAAACTCCTCTGAGGAGTATGGATAAGAAAGGATAAGATCCCAGCAGCATGTAGAATGCATGGTTTGGAATATTTATATATATAAGGGAACCTCTGGCATGACTTGTCCTCTGAAAGGAAGGCTTAGTGAAAGGCTGTTTGTATCACACCTTGAAAGCTGATGGACTGGTTCCATTTTTATCCTGAAATACCCTTTCCCAGAACTTCTGCAATGCTGAACTTTCCCGAATTCATACAGTTACTACATTTTCCCGTGCAAAACATTTAATTTAAGTGCTGAAGCTGCTGTACTTCACTACAGAGCCTTCCTTTTTAAGTGCCCTGTAACTGAACAGGGTCCTATCCTAGTTTTTCAAAACTTTCTAGACAACTATTTCCAGGATAGTCAGCCTATCCTGGAAACCTTTCTCTCTTCACCCAGATAAGCTCTCTCTTCTCACAGAGTGAAATGAAAGTCACCCTTCCTTTTTCATTATTATTTTACACAGTTTGTCTGTCCCAGCTCCTGTCTGAGCTTCTTGTGAATTACACAGTGACTCACAAGGACAGTGGAAAGCAGTATTTGGAGGAAATTGTATCATTGCACTTCAGCCCAGGAGGCTGCATAAACATCTGCTTCCATTTACTCTGGAGAGAAGTGAAGCCAAAGCTCTCCCTGCGTGTTGAAAAGCTTGGACTCATAATGGCAGCTTCTGAGAGAGAATGTGAAACAAATAACTGATGATAATAAGTCTTTGAACCAAAGCCTCTTGCATAGCATTGCCATTCCTTTAAGTTTATTTCCATACATTCTTATCTCCTCTTGCCTCCTCTTCGGTTTATCTGCTCCCCCAATTCCTGAAAGGAATTTTGTTACTTCCAACAAGCAGCTTGAAGCCTGGCACATCTAGTTACTGAGTAGATCCCAGATACTTTTCCCTTCTGGGTGAATTTTTGAACTGTGCAAGGCATGAAGGGAATGGAATTTCCCAAAATGTTGTCTGGTAGTTGAATTAAATTCACATTACCAGATTTAGCAGAATGAGTCCCAGGAGCAAAATCCTTCTTCTTATCAGTTGCATGGACCATTCACAGCAGTTCAAGAACCTTTTCCAACAGTCAGTGTATGACTCAGTGTTGGCTTAGAGGGAGTATCCCTTTCACTTGGTGCCATTTATCAGCTAATTGAACGTTTATCATCATCACTCTGTTTCTTTCAAAGTCATGCTTGGTTTTACTGTGTCGAATTTCTTCGTATTTACCTCTCAACTCTGGATCAAAATAATATTTCCCAACAGGAAATTAGCTGATCCTTGCCACATGCCACAGGACCACGGGCAAAGAGCTATTTTGATTACAGCTATAGTCGCACCATACATGTGTGCAGGAGGGGACAGAAGCAGCAAATGCAAGATGAGATAAATGAGGCATGTAGACACATACATCAGCATCCACAGCAGCAAATGGCAGAGTTTGAGCATGTCACCAGGATTACCACAGCTAAGCATGCCAGAAGTCAGGGATTTTTCATAGGTGGGGGCTGCCAAATTGGAAGTTCTGAGTCATTTAGAGGAGAGCAGCCCCACAAACAGCAATCTCCCTAAGGCTGCATTCTCCTCATGTTGAATTGAGTATTTCAGGGCCTCCTGGAACTCCACTGCAATAAACTCCAGCTCCTGAGCTCAGAGGCTGGCATTTCAGTTGTCAGGAACCTCAAATCTTAGGAAGCCAAGACGAAGTCAGTTTTGAAGTTCTCTAAGCAAAATATCTCCATTGTTTAAAAAAAAAAAAAAAAAAAAGATTTCCATTTACATTTCTGTGACACTTCTCAGAATTTTTTTTTTTAATCAATCTAATAATATTTTTATCTCCTGGAATTTCTCGGGCTTCAATCAGCAAATTTAAGCTGTCAGCTGAGGTTTTGCCTGAAATGCTCTTCTCTGATCTGTTTTGTAGGTGGTTACAGCAGTGTTTGTATGAGTGGCAGAGCAGGAGCTCTTCCCTTCCCAGTCCATGTTGTCATGCTGAGGAAGCAGGGAAAGGTGGAGAAAGGAGTATCCATGTGTGTACAGGCACGTACACAGACACACACTAATATCTGCCTCTGCATGAGCATCAACTTCTTCATGAAACAAAGCCCAGTAATTAATTTCCCTTCCAGAACAGGACAGTCCCCCTAATTCTGGCTCTTCTCTGCCTCCTGAGCTATAAAAGCTCTTTACTCTCTTCATGCTGACATGGCCTCTCCTTGCACAAGCATTCAGCAGGATCAGTTGTAAAAAGTTGAGGGGATTTTAGAATATGTACTGGGTCAAAACAAAACACTGCATCAGCTGAAGTGTCTTTGGCAAGGGAAATTCCACACTTATCTTTAACAGTATTTTTAGTCTGTGTGCCCCAGAAACCATTTTTGCTATGCACCAGGGGGGCTGCAGCGTGTGCACTTCTGTCAGCATAAGCATAGGAAAGGGTGACATGCCTTGAACGTGACATATATAGGTAAAATTAAATTCCAAAGGGATTTTTATAGTAGGCCATGTCGTGGGATCTGAATACTAATTCTGTGATATATAATTCCATGAGAGAATAAATGAACACATAAATAGAGACATCCTTAACATCATGACCTAAAGTAAAATTGCAATTACAGTGCTTAGTATTTAACCTGAATATGTACTTCCCAGAGGAAAAAAAAATAGTAGAAGTGAAATGACAGTGTATAAAATACTACATTCATGTTACAGTCATAAGCCACAGGAAAGTTTAATCCTTACTGGCTTTGTCATTAATAAAACTGTAAACATTGTAATTTTTAGTGGGTAAAGTAAGCATGCAAAATAAGCAACCTGAAACGATCTAAAGGAACATGTCCCTCTGTGTTTTGATGGGTGCTAAGATTGGGTTACATTTAATGTTACTTCAAACAAAGAAGCTTGAACGTGCAATCTTTTGTCCAGCAGAGCTGCAGGGGTAAAAAAAAAAAAAAAAATAAGGCCTGGATTTATAATTCCAGTATTCCACAATTCAGACTTTGTTGAGTTGTAAAAATAATTACACCCTAAAGTCGTAAGTGTTGTTTCTTCCATGGAAATCAGGAGCTCATTTAGAGCCAAGCAGCTTCAAGCAGCAAGTTTGTGTTTGGTTTTTCAAGAGTTTTTAAATCAGTTTTGTAATTCATTCATAAGTTGTACTTGGTTTACTCCAAAGCACAGCAAATGTTACTTGAAAGCCAGGCAAAGAGTGTGTCTTTGCATGTGACTGTAGAGATGCTGCTAAAACTCTCAGATCAGGTGCCTGTGGATGGGTCATTGTGGATCAAGGACCAGCTTGACATAAGTAAATTAATTCTAAAGGATATCTGTGGAAATTTTTATATGCATGTATCTGTCCTCTGATATTTTCACCATCCCAAATATTAAAATTATAACTGAAAATGTAAAAGTGAAGAAAAGTCCAAGGTTTGGGGTTTTTCTGACTGCTTAAAAAGCATTAACTCAACTTTGAGACGAAAATTTGAGTCAGGCTTTACCTTATCCATCCAAACAGAGCGGTTTGTTTCCCTGGAGTATTTTTGTCTGGGAATGAAGGTTTTATCGAGAAGAGGCTCAGATTTTCTTACACCTCTGAAGAAAAGAAGCAGTCAACCTGAACTTCAGTATCTTTGAGATTTAGCTGGAAAAGTTTGTCAGAGGGGCACAAGAAAATACCTTTGACTAAATCTCTTCTCCCCAACACATTCTTTCCTGCACAGAAACATGAGCTCTGCCGGCCCAGAAGGAAGGAAGAAGATGAGAGAATGTGAGGGCTTGATTGATTCTCTTGTGTATTATATCCAAGGAGCTATTGCAGACCATGAGCCCAATGACAAGGTAATCTTTGAGATGAAGAGTGTTTCCTAGGGGAAACTGCCAAGTGAACATTTTTCTGTTGTTGTTTAGAAACCAATATTTAGAAACAGCTGTGATGCAATTGCAAAACCTATTTCCAGGGCTTTTAAAACTGCCACCAAAGTGAAAGTCCAGTAAGAAGCTTTTTGAAGTATTTTTATCCTGCAATCTAAAAGAATAGTATAACTTAGCACTGGGAAAGCGTTTTCAGAATCACTAGAGAGAAAGGTAGAAACGTCTGTCTTTTTTTAAGAAAAAGTGAGATAAAATCACAGCTTTCAGAAATGCTGAAACACAAAAGAGTCAGATGTCTTTTTGGCTGTCTCAAGGTGCTAGCTAGTTAGAAGCTTAAAAAATTAATCTGGTTACTCTCCTATTAATTTAATGCTACATACCCCTTAGGAAATGAAGAACCTAAATCCCTTTGGGTGGCAGTGTGATTAAGGAGCTTGCATAATTTAGAATAGAACTAATTTTCCTAGGTTTTTTTAGAAAAAAAAAAAAAGCTGCACTTTTTTCCTTGCTGCCTAAGTCTAAACCAGTAACTACAAGGACACGGGCACCTCCAGATGCCAGTTTCTCTCACTCTTCCTCCCTCCACTGCATGCAGGTGATCCCTGAACACAGACTCTTGGAATAGAGGCTTGTCTTTCAGCTGGGTGAAGTTGGGTGAGAAGAGCAGCTGTCACGTTAGCTGCAGCCTGTGAGGCACTTCTGGTGGGCCTGCTATAACTTGTGCTGTGTAGTGGTAATTACTGCACATTTATAGCTCTATTCTAGGATTAGTTACTTGAGCTTCCCCATCTCCCTGTATCCAGTGCCATTAGCTTCAGGGACAATCCAGCACATTATACGTGTGCCAGTAGCTCCCTGCTGCATTTTGTCTTAAAACCAACCACTCCTTCCTTTTTGACTTTCAAAAAAGGAGGAACTGTTAATAAAGTTATTTGCCACCAGACTCATCACTTAGAAATTGTAGAACTGACCTTAGCCACGTTCAGGAAGAAGGAATGTCTTTTTTTAAAAGGCATTCTACCACAGAAAAATGCTTCCTCCTTGGGGAAGATAAAAAGCTTTCCTCTTGCTGATGCTATGGCGAGGTGTGTACATGATCATCATTGCTCCTAAGCTCTTAAACATTTCTTGGCACACTTCTGGCCTGTGTCAAGTAGCACTCGCCCAAACAATTCCCAGGCACAGTTGAGGAATTATAATGTCCCAGGACAGTTTCCAACAGGCACTCACCCCACTCCGAATGCAGCCCTGTGTGCCAGCTGGCCTCTGTGCCCAGGAACATCCCAGGGCATGTTCCATTTGTCAGTGTAAAGGCAGTCTGGTGAATCACTGGCATGAAGCCTGGCTTTTCGGTGAGGCATTAGAAACTCTCCAGTCAGGTACTGAAGATCCAAAAATTAAATCTCTTCCCATGTCTATACGTGTCCCTTCAACATGTGCCAAAGTGTTTAATTTCTATTCTTTTGTTATTTTAGGCCACAGAGAACTGTGTGTGTATTCTTCACAATCTTTCCTACCAGCTAGAGATAGAGCTCCCTGAGAGCTATGCCCAGAGCATATATATGCAAAGAAGAAATATTTCCAACAATGATAAAACACCAGGCTGCTTTGGAACACGGAGCAGAAAAGTAAAAGAGGTAAAGTACATGATTAGTTACATCTCATTTGGTTAATAACTTGTAGCAACCTCTGGAGAATAAGGCGGTAGTCTAATTAACAGTCTGTTACTGATGTATCTGGTAGGGTGACACTTTCTTGCCCCAAAAATGCAAATTTATTGAGAGTGCCTCTTGACACCAATTCTCTTTCAGCTGCTGCTGATGACAATGACACAGCAAATGTTTTGTTAGTTGAGGAATACTCCTCTGGATGGACTGGCCACTATCACTAAATACTGAAATTTTGCACATTATTATTTGAGCTCAGAACTTTGACAGTCTCCAAATAACCTGGTCACAGAGAGTTACAAAATGGCTAGTTCAGCTTGTGATGCTTTAAGCTTAGAGGTCACTGTTTCTAAAGGCTTGATCTATTTCCATGTTTAGAAGCAGCAGGACACTCCGCTACCTGAGGAAAAGAGCAATCCCAAAGGTGTTGAATCACTCTGGCATTCTACACTGATTAGGATATACCTCTCCTTAATAGCAAAGAGCACCAGAAACTACACCCAGGAAGCATCCCTGGGAGCTCTTCAGAACCTCACAGCTGGCACTGGACCAGTAAGTCAGCTTTTTTCCTCTTCTTTTCATTTAGTTCTTGATGTGAATGCATAGAGTTCAGGGCTGCAGTGCAGCTGAGCTCAAATAAACAGACAAGTCACTGGCTCGCTGACATGGTGAAGGAAAATGAAGAACATTGAAGGGAAAGTCATAACCAGCAGTGGAGCTTTTCCTTGCTTGGCAAATAATGGGGTCTGCTTTTTCTCCCTCTGTACATCTCCATGTGTGGGGTTTGCTAATTCATTACACAATGAGGGATGAGCAGATGTTAAAAGCACTAAAAAAGTCATTTTGTGGAAGATAGTCCTGTGGAGAGAGGAGAGCTCTGACACAACAGCAGATCACTTTTGTGTTGAAGAAACTAATGATCTCTGTCTGAGGAACTAGCCAAAGAGCACCTGGGAGGAAAAGGGCTTGAAACTTCTTTTATATCACCTTCCTTTCCTGCCACAACTCATACGTAGCTCTGGCTTAAAACTATTTCAAATGCGCTTCAGCTGGTGCGGAGAACTGTCTGTGTGTGGCTTTTGCTGAGGCTCAGCATTCGTGGTAATGACCCAGAGGTGCCTTTGCACAGATGCCATTCGCCGTGGCCAGGACTGTTGTGCAGAAGGCAAACGGGCTCCCCGGCATCCGGGCGATGCTGCACGTCGGCCACCCCGCCGTGAGGAAGACAGCGGTGTCACTGCTCAGGAACCTGTCCCGAAACACCTCCCTGCAAAACGACATAGGTGAGCACAGACTGACAGCCTGCTCTGCTCTCTTCACCCCAAAGTTCCCTGCTTTGGGAAAAAAAAAACAAAGCGCAAAAAAAAAAAAAAAAAAAAAAAANAGAGAAAAAAACAAAACCTGATCTGTGAGTTTAGTAGATTTTTCATTGCATTTTTCATTTTTCATACTTGCAGCCGCTGTACAGGTCTTAAAATAAAGAGTTTCACCTAAACAAAGTTTTCACTATAAAGGGTATTCCTCTTCAGATACTTCCATTGGTGTTACTTTCATAAATACATAATTGTACTAAAGACAACATAGATTTGGAGAAGGAGTTTTTCTTCTGCTTAAAATAGGGTAAAGAAAGGTGAGTGCCGAGTTCTGTGCTGCTATGCTGCAGAATGCTTTGCAAGAAATCACAGAACATCTCTAATTCTTCTAGCAAAGATCAGACTCTCTTTTATTAGATAAAAAAGCTTTAGAAGTTTGCAGCCTACACAGCTTTTCTGCAATTTTTTTTTTGAGAATGGAAGCTATAAGATGCTATAGAAAAAATAGTTCATTCTTTTTAAATTATTTCTAAATAAAAGCCATTTCTCTTCTGAGTATTCTCATTTCAATTTATTGTGTATTTAAGACTTTTTCCTACTGACAGGATAAAATGTATTAATATAATTTGTTGTCATTTTTTGTGTTTTCTGGGGAGAAAGGGGAAATTCCAGGTATACAGATGGCGCACAGGGCAGATTAACCTCCAGAATTCTGCAGAACAGTCTCCTTGGCCTTGTTTGATCCATAGAGAACATTCCCTATTAATGAAAATATTATAACATGTTGTTGGGCTGATTTCAAAGGGATAATCCATATGGTGTTAACAATTACAGGTGGTGAATCCCCCTGCAAGAGAAGAAATTAAACTGATAAGAAGATGGGATTTCGTCAGGAAAAAATAACTTAGGAGAGTGTGGGAAAGACAGAATAGCACAAAGCTTTGGGGGCAGGTGCTTCATCTTGCACCATTCGTAGTCGTTTCCTTGCTTTACCCATAACAGAGAGACTGGGGGATTTCAGGTGGACCTTTTCTCTACCAAAAGATATTCTTTTTGATTGACTGAAAGCATGTGTGAATTCAGGTCAAATGCCAAAAAGAAAAACTTTGGCCAAAGGAAAACATTTGAGTGGGTACACTGTTTTCTAGATTATAAGGATCAAAATTTACCAAGCAAAATGGACCTACATTTATCCAAATTTATCAAGCAAAATGAACCTCCATATAAAATGGCAGTAAACATAATACAAAACATCTCTAAGAGGGGAAGTGGCAGCCTGCAGCTGGCACATGCCTGGTGAGTTCAGTCCAGCACATGAGGTATTAATGGATTGTGCACGAGGCAAGTTACAGGCTGTCCAGTGCAGTGAGGATGCTGCCTACCCTGAGTTGTGGGGATGTAATGCAGGTAGGAAGCCATGAGCGTGTGGTGGGAGCACACAGCTCCCAGATGAGGGAGAATGGGAGGAATGAGGCAAACCTGCACCTTGTCTCTCTTCCAACCTGCAGCCAGAGAAGTTCTGCCAGATTTGGTGTCAGTCCTGCCCGAGTGTGTGCCCGGGTGTGAGGTTTCCTGCGAGACCACCGCGTCCATCTGCTACACCCTGTTCAACCTGACCCAGAGCAGCTCGCACAACGCCCGCCTGCTCCTCAGCGCCCACGGCCTGCCCAAGGTCATCGCCATCAGCATGAATGACAGGTAAGAGGCTCCACAAGCCTCACTCTTCCCCCAGGTGAAAAAGAAACTGCAGCCTCTGCTGCTCGGGGAGAAAAAACGCTTCATCTCAGCGTACAGGACAGCCCAAACAAGTGATGTGGATAGAACTGCACTGATTGGGAAATACAGAAAGATCTCTTACAACAACTTTCCCATCCATAGCTAAATTCCAGCATTTTAAGTAATTCCTCAGAAGATAACTGCACAACATTATCTAAATTCTGATATATATTTAGTGACTGATCGTCAGATCTCATCTGTAAACAAAATATCTTTCCTGTTCATTGTAACACAGCCCTAATAAACTTTAGCAATAAAGTGCAGGGATACATTTTATAGAACTTATAGATCTGTACATAAAAGTAATATATTGGCATTTTAGAGAACAGATTCAATATTTAATAATTTTTAATATCTAAGGACGTGCAATCAGTATTTACTCAAAAGATAATTAATGCTTTATAAATAGGAATAATTATTCCATTTGCCTCACTCTCTCTTTGCAAAATGAAAGAGGAAATCAATCTCAGTAAAGGCCTCATGAGGCCCTGAATAGTTTAAATCCTGTCTAACTAACCAGAGATTTTTACCTGCTGGAAAGATTCTTTCAAATGCTTGTTGTTCAGCTGAGGGTATTTTCCTCAGCTGTAAGGTTATGCTTGCTGAAGTCTGTACATGCACCGTGATTATGATGTGGGAATTTAAATATGTTTAATCATTCTTTTTGCAAAATGGCAGCAATATGTTCAGCAAAGCCAGCAGGGCTGCTTCAGTCCTCCTCTACTCCCTGTGGTCACACACCGATCTCCACAGTGCTTACAAAAAGGTAAGCACAAAGAAAAATAATCTGTTCTTTCAGACCTAGAACCCTTTCATTTGTCCTCTGGGGCCCTTAGCACTCCTGTATGTTTAAGAATCAACCTATGATAAGATTCAAGTGGTCCCTGAATTTGGTTTTCTTATTTACTTTTACTTAAGCATGCATAAATAATGCATGGCCTTATTTTTTGCTCATCTGTGTTCATGTTCTCTCCCTCTGTGGTTTTATATCCTCTGGCAAAGCTTATGAAAAGTGTTGCTGCTGCCTGCCAGAAGTGTCAGGTGGCGAGAAGTGATGTAGAGTAGGTGACCATCCACACTGGCTGAACCAGCCTGGCACAGAGGAACTAAGGTGCCAGCAGAAACAAAGGCAGGGTGAGGCAGCTTCCTGCTTTAAACCCAGAGCAGTTTTGTTCTCCTTGTTGTTTGCACAGCCTGGTAGCCCAGGTGTCAGCTATAATCAGACAAAACCTATGGCCTGGGAAATGTGTTGGCAAACATTTACTGCCATAGTCAGATTAAACAAAACATGACCAGCATGACTCTGCCACAAACCAGCTTGGGTTTTTTGAAGCTCTGTGCCTGTTTTTTCAACACTCAGCTGAGTTAACTTCCACCTACCTAGCTTCACCCTGCATTTCAAACTCTTTTCAAACCTTGTGTGTTTGCTGTTCAGAATTTGTCACTCCAATTTCCCTATAACATAAAACTGTTCCAAGTTCTCAAGCAAGCTGTTAGCATTTATTGTTCAGCCATTTCTCTTTGTAGATTTTTTTTGGTTCTTTTTCCAAAAAAGTTTCTTAGCGTAAACTTTAACAGCGTTGCATCACACTCAGCAGGTACTGCCCCACAAACCAGAGATCTCTGTTCAAGGATAAGGCCACTGTGCCATATAAATTCTTAACTAGCTTTTTTTGTCCCTGTTTTTTTTACAACTGCATTCCTGACTTTAGCAATATCCCTGATGGCATGAATTTTATGAATTTACTGACAGTTTAGGAAAGTCTATAAGACACGTTTGTCAGACCTGATTTTCAAAAATGCTGATTATTTGCTCCTCCTATGCAAATCAGGTTCCCTAGAGACAGCAGGTATGGCACTGAAAACTTCAGAACCATCTAATGCCTAAACATTTTTGAAACTTTAGTCTAATAAGCCACAGAAATCAATTGATCTAATAAAATTGATAAAATCCTGAGTCATTTTGGTATTGCTCTGTGTTCTTTGTTCTGACAGGGTTAATCTCAGCTAGGTTAATCTCAGCTATTAGTCACCTAAAATTTAGGAGTCTGTAGAGCTGAGCTGGAAGAACAGGCTTCTGGTACAGTCAGTGGGAGAGAATTCAGTAATTCCAATTCTCTTCCCTTCTCTCTTGGACTAAACTGCCTGTTCTGTCTCTGTGACTGCACAGGGCTGTGCCTAGACCCCTACCATGGCTCCTTATTGAGCTTTTAGGCAGCTGGACCCTCCCTTCCCTTGCAGGATCAGCACTGGAGATAACGAATTGTTCTGTTCCTTCCATTCCAAAGGCTGACTTTAAGAAGGCGGATTTCATCAACAGCCGGACCACGAAAGCCTATAACTCACTCAAGGATTGAATCAGAGCATGACACCACAGGAGACAGAGATCATACAGCAGCTAATGTAACCATCCCCACAGGACTGGTGGTGCCATCATGAACCACAAAGCATCTCAGAACAAAGGGGCTGATTTTCTATAAAGACTTGAGTGGACAGAGAGTAGCTTTTTTTGAGTTTTTAATCCTAATCACCTTGTCGTCACTGTATGTTTCAATGCAAGAATAACCAAGGATGGATTCTCCAGGATGTCTGAGGTGAAGTTTCATCCAGGTTTACCACTAGTCAGAGCTCCAGATGACTGCTTTTGCTCTATACAGAGGAGTTTGAAATGCTGGTTGGCAGCAAATTCTTTTCAGACTGTTTTATACCAAAAGTTTTCTACAGTGGATAAGCATCAAGTGCACTGCTCAGAATTTAGTAATTTTTCACTCTCGTTTTTTCACACAGCTAAATAAGAATCTCCAGACTCTATGAGTATGCACAAGAAGCTGTTTCACTACCTGCATTATAAAAGCACCAATGAAGTTAAAATTACTATTTTTGTATTGCTTGTTTTCATGGGCTCACTGGTACTTAAGCCTCTTTCCTTTGAGATTTCATCAGCATCAGCAGGAAAACTGATTTTACATAGATGTTATCCTGCCTTGCTCCTCTCATACTCCTTTACATGGGCTGTTGCATTTTACAAGCATGTCCAGAAAGGATTTTAACTAGAACCACTAGGTTTAAGGCACTATGTTTCAGACACTTTGGGCTGAACTTAAGCTCATCATTCTTTGCTAGTTGGTGGAGAAATTATTTGTGGGTGATTCAGTGATTATTTTAAGAAATTGCAATTTCAAAACAATGCTATGGATAATTATATATAATAAAGGGAGTGGAGTCTTGCCTTTATTTTTGAAGTAATACACACACACAAGAGGCTGGGCTCTGTGCTGATTAAGGAATTCATCTGATCCTGTTTCATATTCTCTTACTTGAAATGATCATCCTCCCTACAGCAAATACATGCCATTTGACAACTTTAGGACTATGCCTGCATATGTGAGAATAGGTAACAGGAGGGAAAAAAGAAATCTTGAGGACCTGAAGGCTCAGGTTTTCATGATATGATGCTCAAGATGGTAAAGAAGCACTAAAAAAAATATCCCATCTGCTATACTGAGGAAGTCAGATTTTTCTCCAAAAAAGCCCCCAGGGGTTAGATTGTCCATAAAACCAGTAGGAAATTCTTGTTTAAATATTGGGTTATCAGCAGACGTGTTCTGGCATTACTCTTCTAAAAGCAGGGGAGGTGAACTGCCTTTATGGCATTGGATATTTTGTCATGTGTGTTTACAAGCCCTGCTGCTCCAGCAGAGCCCATCCTGTACCCTCACTGCTGAACAGCTGTTCTCGTCCAGAAGGAGATGCAAAATCCTTGGAGCAGGGAACTCACAGGGGAGGTCACCTGGCCTCTTCATTTCAGCACTCCTGGCTAAAGGGGTGGCTACTACCAGAAATTTAGAACCAGCAGGTTGTACCACTGCACCATGTCCAAACATATTTCTGGATATCTGGGAGCTAAATTCTGCTGGTAGATGCACATAGTTCTCCAAGGAGTCCCAGAAAGTCCCACACGTGCACACAGAACAGAATGTGCCCCGGGGAGGGAATCAAACAACGCTGCTTTCCCATCACTGATCATTTTCAGAGGGCTGTTAGTCCTCCACATTTGCTTTGAATAACTCAAATCAAATGCACTCCAGTGGGAGGTTTTAAAAATACTATTATTTTTTGTAAGATGTCATATTCAAAATACTGCAGGTCCAAAAACAACACGGGGAAAGGGAACTTACAGCCCCGCATGTTGAGGGAATTGTTTTTATAACTTTTTTAAATATGATAGAAAACAGACAATTAAAATCCAGCTTTCTCTTCTAACTTGCTAACCCAAGTAACTCTGCTTGTGCCATGAAAGAATGAATACCAGGAAACCTGGACAAGTCTACTTTTACTGCCCAAAAGAAGTGGTAGACAAAATTAATATAGAAAGAGTAAACCTGAATACAGAGCAGCATAGGAATGAAGAATTGCAGTCTAAAAGATCAAGAAGGGAGCTTTTAGAGATACTCATGCATTTAGTTTTATTAAACTCACATGCTTTTTAAGAAAGAAAAAAAAAAAACAGTGCTGGGTACTTTCAAACATATACATGTACCCCTCAGTAAGATGTCCTTAGAAGGAAATACAGAGTTTTGGGGTTGTTTCCATTGATGCAGTGATTTTAAAGGTCTTTTTCAACTGAAATGAATTTATGATAGTGTCCCTTTAAAATCAAAGCAGTGTTCAAAAGTCACAAAGAAGTATCTCAGACCTGGCAGCAACATGAGAAGCATGAGACACGCCTTGTTACAACTGATCTCCTACTTGTATGCAATCAAAAACATTTCAGCAGGACTCCAAAGAAAACAAAGCACAGAAATAATAAAGTGCTCTCTCTAATGCAAAAAATCTGTCTTTGGTCTTTTTGTTATTAGTGAACCTATTTGGTTGGGATGCAGCAAATGTATTTTTAAGCCTTAGCCCTTCCTTCAAATGGGCAAACTCATTTTTAAACTAAATCTAGGTATGGAGACTTTGACTTTTAAAACAGGACAGTGTTGCTGAAGGCAAGTTGTGTAAAGTTCCTGTTGGCATCAGAGTCCTCCTGTAAATCGTTTCTTTGCCCAGTTTTGCTCACCAAACTACCCAGAATCTGCTGTTTTCACCTCTCTTTAACTGGTATTTGCCAACAAACTTCACCATGGGCCACTGGAGATCTCATAAATAATTAGAATCATCCTCACTGAGAGATCTCATAAATAATTAGAATGATCCTCTTGGACCTGAACAAGTGGGAAATAAAACAATCCCACTTGCTCTGTTCCTGAGAGGAGATTGGAAACCTTGAATTTAAGCATGCTGAGCAGTGGCCAGAGAGTTTTTGGCCGAACAAGGAACTTATTCCAGGTCCTCTTGCCTTGTGTTTTAACCAGTACAAGCCAGTACAACCATCTTTCACAGAATTGTTTTAGTAGAAACTCTTAAATAGTACAGATAATTTTGTAGTAGATTATGATATTGCCAGAGAATTAGTCATTCCTTTCCTCATTTCATCCTCCTACCTTATTTTCTACTGTCACTGCTCCTAAGCATTAGTGCTTTTTCTTCTCCCTCCTTTCCTAAATAGAATTAAACTATGTAAAATATTGCATTATATCGTGCATGGGCACAGGGTTTGGGTTACTTGTCTTTTTTGTGGGGTTTTTCTTTTGAGAAAGAACATGCTACCTATTAAGAGAGGTTCAGCCTCCCTTTCTGGTCCCATAAAAGAACTTCAGGTGGAATGAGCTGGCACCCTCAAAGGCCACACACAAGAACCCCAGCCCTCCCCTGGCTCCTGTTTAGCCTGGCAGTCTGTGCTCCAAAGGCAGCCCATGGAAGCTGAGGGCAGACAGGCTGCTTGTTTGGTTGGTTTTTTGTTTGTTACCGTGCTTAGCCCTTAGATTCCAGCCTAGCAGAAGCATCAACATTTTCCTGTCTTTATTTTTCGGGGCCAAAAAGCCCAATAGTGTCACTTCACAGCCTGCTTGGGGGATGCTTCATGAGCTAGCCTGAGGAGCAGCCACACAGTGAATCATGCACAAGCTATGCAAAGTGTTGAGACCTGGTGCTTCCCAAGCTATTCCAACTCCAGCAGCTGCCCTTCCATTCCTTTACTTAAACTGCTGCTGTTTAAAACCTCAGTTTACATTCCTGACTCATACTCCAGACCCATCCCGTGGGGAAGATAACATGACCTTAAAGCATTATCTGTTAGGAGACAAAGATCTGGAAACAGAAATCACAGTGGAGGAAACACATTTTTGAGCTCAACATCACAGCACACCAAGGACAAGCCCTGAAACATCAGATATTGGTGCAACCATGTGAGTTATGCCTGGCATATTGGCTTAGATGTTGCACAGCCCATTGGAAACCCAGCAGGGAGATCTGCTCAAATACACCAAAGACTAAAAGGGCTTTAGTGCAGACATTGTACGCAGATCAGGGGCTTGCCTTTCTCTACAGGCTTACTTTGGATATATTAATAAGTTTGCATATGAAGGGGAAATAAACTAATTTTGTCTTATTTCACATGCTCAGAGCTAAAAACATCCTGAAATACACATTAGAGGCATTCTAGGCTTAGGATCAGAAATTAGAATTTGCCTGCATTGTTTGTTCAGCTGTATCTTCCAGTACCATACCCAGAGTGACTGTGAACAATTCAAGTTTAGGAACTTAACATTTCTTGAACAATTCAGTTGTTCAACCCAAACTCCCACTCTCTTACTTGTATTTTGTTATTCTTAGTCCTCTATCAGGCTACCCTAAAAATGTACAGATACAGAAAAGAGGAAACAGGCATGTCCTTAGCATCTGCAATTTAGAGCCAGTACTGAAAATACCCCCACGGTATCAGGGGCTTCTTAACAAGCCCATGGTCCCAGAGCAACACAGAGAAACAGGGACACACTGCAAATCCAGTGCTCATCATCAGGCATTTTTCCAGTGCTGATCCCATATTCCCTCCAAATCTGCACAAGGCCCTCTCTTAACTATGCCTGTGTTTTGCACCCTCTAATTGGTAATCAGCTGTAGGACTATGAGTCAAACTATCACCACCCATACCTTGAAAGGAGCTGGGTCCCCAAAATCCCCACCCTGCTCTTCCTTCTGGGGTTCAGAAGGACACCACTACTACCTGTGCTTAAACATCTGGGTCCTCCTGCAGCTTCAGTAAGAGACTTAATGTCTTCCTCAGTTCTAAAGAAATTTAAAGGCATTTTTTGACCCTCAAAAATATGTCCTTACTGTGTTTTCACCAGAAAGGGAAATAGCCACAGAAAAATAATAGTGATAGGCCAAAGAGGGTAAACTCTTTCAGAAAGTTCAGAAACTTTCTGAAGCCGATGAAGGTCATAAGAAAGTGGGTTCCAGTCAGAATAGCTGTGTTTGGCTTGGAATAACAACAAAATAAATCAGTAATGTTGTAGTATCAGTGTTGAACTCTGCCTGGAAGGCACACTGTGCCTTAGGATACATGAGCATACTCGAGTTTTAACTCAAAGCTCTGGACATTGGGCTTAGCCCCATTCCAAACTGTGTATGAGTTTAAACTCTGCACAATTCTCAAAGATCTTTGCATTGCAGTTACAACACAGCAGCACACAGGATGCTGCAGTGAGAGCAGTGGAGGTATTATGTCTTTCTGAAAATTAAAATAGGCATTCTTAGGGAGTTTTTTCTTTCCTGATGTTGGGGAAAAGTGCTCTAAACACATGATACACATAGCCTTGAAATACTATTTTTATAATAGTATATTTGTTATTTTAAAAGTATATGGACAAAAGTTTGGAGTTTTTAATGTAAAGGGAGGCTGGGATTAGAAACTCAGGTCTGATGATGTATATATATACATGGTGATAAAAAGGAGAATCTACAAATCAGTATTTTCACCAGCATTGTAGGGAGTTTTTGTATTTTGTTTGGTTTTGCTTTAGTGGTACTACTACTTGACCTGAAATTACTTAAAACCTGGAAGTCAAAAACTGGTGCCTTGGATAGCAGTAATATTCTTGCAAAAGTGTTATTGCAGAAGATTTGGCACAGTTTCAATGACACAAAGAGATGGAGGGAAGATTGTCTTCTGGTGAAGACGGGAGCAGAGGCCTTTGAAAGAATTCCTCCTGAATACAGAGCATGAATTACCCATCGTCCAAGGACAGGTTTCCTGATCACATCAGTTACTGTTTTGAAGAGAGGTGGACAAGTTCACCATTACCTCAGGCTTGTAATTAACTTATTGTGAGGGTTATTATGGATAATAAATAGGTCACAATGAATTCTACAGTCTATAATATGCTCACCTATAAAAGAAGAGCTATTAAGTGCATCTGAAAGGCATGGACCTGTATTTTACAAAGCAACCTCACATTCTTCACATTCACTGTAGTGGCTACAGATACAGATTGTTAAACAGGCATTAAAAAAAAAAAAAAAGAGAGAGATAAAAAAGCCATTAAAGTCAGCAAACAGCAGTGAGTTGATTCCCAGGAGGAAAGAAAACCAAGGTAATGAAGGTGTAGCCCTGGACAGTGGTCCCTGATCTCTCACGTGTTCATTCCAGCCACCTGTGGTAGATGCATACTTTGCTGTCACTGTTTCCACTCCTGCAGTTAGGCAGTAGGACCTTGGCTAGAATTTTTTTTTCTCAGTGGACACAAAGCAAAAATAAAATTAAAAACCAGTGTAACGTCTCTTGCCTGAAAAATACTTCACCACAATTCTAGTAAAACATGAAATTCTTGTTAAATGCCCATGACCCTGTGGTCTGGGCAAGAAAACACCCTCCCGACTGCTGGCAGCAAACAGCCAATAGTTTACACTGGTTTATGCTGTTGTCCTTTAAGCAGAAGCACCTTTTTGGAAGGGGACAGTTTAATTTTTACATGCATGCCATGTAAAATTGTTAAATGTTACCATTTAACAATTGCTTTTTCAGGAGAGGAAAAGGAGGAGAAAGAGGAAAAGAAGAGGAGAGTTTCTGTGAAGATCTTGCCAACATTCTTTCCCTTTCTGGGCTGTAACAATAACTCTCCTCCTAAACAAAGAAAAATATGATTCTTCCCCAGCATCTTCCAAGATAAATCAATTACTGTTTTTTTGGGATGTCCAGTGTACAACAGGCATGCTGAAATGTGCATGCATGCTATAAAGTACAAACTGTTTTTGCTTTGCCTTAGGAAACAATCTCTGAAGGTGACAAAGTTGAGACCAGAAATAATCCAGCAGTCCCATCTCTGCTCCCACATCAAAGTCACTTCCATCTCCTGTAAATTTAACAGTGAAGCCAGGGTAACATGTTGCTTACCTCCATAAAACCCAAAACCTCAGACACAGGAAATTTGCCACAGGGTTGAGGAAAGGAAGGTCTCAAAACAAAGGATGTTTCAGGAGTGGCTTGAGGATTTTCTTGCCAAAACAAAGTGAGAGACATCTGTTTGGGTCCTTCTTCATTTCAACAGTAGCTGTGTTGATAGTAGTGGCTCCCAGGGCTACAAGGAACACATGAGCAGATTCAGCCTTGCTCACTGAGACTTTGTTCACACAGAAGGTAAGTTCTGAAGGGACAAGAGAGCCGTGGCTAAGGTCATGTGCTTGTTTATTATTCATTATTCCCCAGAGACCTTTGATGGGAAGCATCTTCAGTAATATTATTCCAGTTGTTGGAGTCCTCTAATTGCCCAAACATACTTCTCAGAAACTGTACCCCAACAGTTGGTGGAAACAGCCCAGCTCCAGCATTTCTGAGTAAACTAGTGTTTGACATGCTCATTTTTCCTCCTGACAACAGGCCACTCACCTGCCACTGGCCTTCACCCATGGCTGAATTTAGCAGACTATTCCCATGCTGCATCATTTGCCATCTGCTCCTTCCTGCCATGACTTTGTGAAACCTGTGTCTCTGTGACCCTTGTAATTTGCCGATAAGGAGAAGATAAGCTTTCTCACACCTGTGCTGTGCAGTTCTTTGCATTTGTCTGGTCACTGCATGCACTACAGAGATAAAGTCTGTTTGGAGTATTTTTTTTTTTAAAGTCTGCTGATATGAGACATCTGTCCCCATAAGCAGCTCTTTACTCTAAGGGCTTTTGATGGTGAGGAGGATGATTTGATGATGAGGAAGATGGATATTTTCTGAGAAAGCTGAGTCTGTAATTTGGTATAAACAATGATGTGGTAAAATTTCAAGTTGTAAAAATAATAATAAATCACCACACCTTGGATTTTCAAATTCTGTAGAAGGATTTCCATGACTGAAGCCATAACTCATATTCTTCCCCAGAAATAAAGTAGCATAGCATTTAGACTGTTTAAAAATTCTTCATGCTCATTGGACTGCACTTTTTAAGTGCTTGGCAGGGATGTAAAGCAACCTACAAATACCTGCAACTAAGCCCCAGAGATCACAGAATGGAACTTTTTCCAGTAGTGAAAGGTGGTAAAGCAGGGGGCAACAGGGCAACAGCACCATGCTGAGGTTTGGGAGATTCAGGTTGGGCATCAGGAAAAAACTTCTTACCAGCACAGTGATGCCATGCTAGAAACAGCTAACCAGAGAGGTCAAGAGGTCAGAGATGCTCCATTCCTACCACTTGGGAAGACTTGGCAAGAAAAAAAGCAGCCTGGCAACACAATATTTCCTATTTCATGCACAGTGCAAGTGGTTACAGCTCCAGTTGATCCCCTTTAGTACAATTTCTTTAGGATTTTAAAACTTCTTGTCCTAAAGTGAAACCAGTTTAGGCTTATGGGGATAGAAAAAAAAAAATCTTTGAGGTAACTTTAACTGGTAAATATTTTCCCCTTGAAGGCAAACTCATGCCCTGGTTGGGGATGCAAACTCCAAGTGGCCCTGCCTGGGTACATGAAGCAGACAGAGCAACAGTAGTTGCAACTAACATTAGCATTAACTGGGTTTGGCCAATGGCACCAGAACAAGATGTTTGCTTGATCCCTTCCTCATTCCCCAGCACGAAGCTTAGTTTCACAGCAAAGCAGACAGATTTTTCACAAGTTTGAATTCTCCTGTACTTCTATGTTATTGCTGTTGTTCTAATCAAGCCAACAGTTCTGCCTCCAAAAAATTTCATATACCTGAAAGGAAAAACACAAGTTTGAGGGGAAAAAATAGTTACTTACAAACTTTCTTGAAGTGGGTCTTAAAATCACCACTCTAAAAGAGCTCTCCCATATCAGTTTTCAGAATCTACTGTACTTTTGTTTGAGCTTTGATTTTCCATAATGGTGACAGCTTCCTTCACCATACTTTTTATTCTTTTCTACTCTCCTTTCAGTAGAGCTCTCACATTCCAGCTGTAATAGTCACCATCAGCCAGACCAGGCCAGCTCTGGAAATTCCTTTAATCAGCTCCCTGATCAGGAGCTTATATGTGAGCCCCACATAAAGTAGCTGTCACACCCCTCTTAAGAGATAACTTAAAGGATGTTGGGTCTTGCCCAGCTGATGAGTGAGCAACCCAGTCAGCTGTGAAAAAGGTCTCAGACACAAGGAGGAAACTTGACCTTGTTTTTTAGCTGTTTCCACAAGCTATAATCCAGATGAATTCAAATCTTGGTCCGCCAGTGCAAATATTTGCATAATGTGGAACTCATTTTTCTCTTTAAAGTTACCATGTTAGTTTTAATGAGCATTTTAAATAGCAAATATTAGAAGTTATCATTAAAGTCTCCAATTACAGATTCATTTTGGTATATGGGTCTCCCTTCTCTTTTTTTTCTCTTTTCTTAAAGAGAGCCTAAAATTAGGGGTAAAGGGGAGAAGAATAAAAATGTACTGTTTGAAATTTTGAAACTTCTTTTGTAATGAATATGACAACTCAGATATTGGTTATATTCTGCTGACTTTTGTTTTCCAACAGCCTGAGTTAAAGATCCTAGTTTACCTGGGAACCTAGATAAAAATAAGCAATGTGTTACAGTGCCCAGGGAGATTTAGAGCATATTTTTAGACATATTTAGAGCATATTTTTAAAACTAGTTCCTACTTAAGTAAGGAGAATGGAGAAAGACCTGGGGCACACCAGTGGATAGCAGTTAATGGATGGGTGAAGTTTGTACTGTATCTGTCGTTTAGTAAATGCTGAGCATAGAGAAAGGAACATACATCATAACTTAGGAGGGAAGAGCCCGCAATAGCATGAAAGAACTTCATATTGAAATAATTTACTTGTTATGCCTCCAAGGCAGAATGCTGCAGCAATCTGCTATTCTAACAGCAGCAATAAAGTTGGAGATGGTTTGTTCACAAGATAAATCCCTTGCTTCCTCCTTAGCTGATGTAAAATTTAAGGAGTATCTGCTAAAAGCCCCAGGTCTCAGCAACTGTGCTGTATTGAAATTCTTTGAAAATACATAAACTAATCAGCAGTAATTACTAATAGAGGAGTTAGTCCTGTCCTTACTAACCTGAGATGCAAGCTGCCCTGAGGCCCCAGGCACTGAGTCCAGATACAAGGCACTGAGCAAGCCGAATTAGGTGGTTTAGGAACCAATAAAAACCTTGTCATAAGAGAAAACTTCAGCCTAGATTTTTCCTTTCAGGATGTTTGAAGCCTAGTTGCCATCATGAGTTGCAAATAAAAATTGGAATTTTTCTTCCTAAAGCACGCAAGCACTTTAAGAAAAAAAACATAATACCACTTATGTACAGAATTCCTATTTAATATTGCACATCTAAGCCTCTGCTTACAGAGTACAAAAGAGGAAATAACAGCCTGAACAGTGCTTAAACTGCATTCTCTGTATAAATGGTATGGTTCAGAATGTACTGAAGGAAAAATACAACAAGTTTTACCTGTTCTTGAGGAGTTTACTGGATTCCCACACCCAAAGGTATTCTGTTTATTGTTGCTCACCTGTCAGATCAATGAAAGCCTCTGGGCATCGGTGAAATCTCCTACGAACGGGGTGCCCTTCAAAACAAGCAGTTTTCTCTGGCATCAGCTACAAGAGCTGAGTTAACCTCACCTTTTCCATCTCAAACACACAGGGACAACTCCATTACTTCAAATATCCACCTCAGATCATTTTCCAGGGGCAATCCAAGCCACTTCCTCAGCAAAGCATTGATGTGATAGCTTGTTGTTTGTTGTTGCTGTTTTTGACGTTGCTTTATAATGCTTTGAAAAATCATATTGAAAGGACCGTTTTTGCACCAAGGGGAAATTTCTATGTTTTCCAGGAGCCCACAAGTATGTGAAATGATGATGTGCTGCCCTTCAAAGGTGGAACCAAGCACTAGTTGCACCAAAAACTAGTCCAGCTTGTTCTCTGGAAACACTGATTTTTATATACATATAGACATGAATTGAAAGTACCAGATAAAGTGTTTCAGATAAAGTGCGCTCTTTCGTTGCTTCCTGGTAAATTGCTTTTGATAGCTGTTGAACAAACTTGATATCAAAAAGCATGAATGATCTGAGCAGAACTAGCAGCATTCACAAGTATTCAGACTGCAATATGCACAGCAGGTTCAGGACTTGGTTGGGTGTTACTTCACCTTCAAGTTTAAATAACTATCAACTTATCAAGATTTTTTTTTTCTTTTTTTGAGATTTATTGTTTCTGACAGACAAATGTAGATTAAATATATTCAGCAACTCCCACACATATCTATTTTAGGAACTTCCTCATACAAATATGATACCTCAAGGGCATTCTTTTGCCAAGAGAGCTTTCACATCACCTAGGTTGTTTCTGGAAAGGTGTGAAATCTATTCAAGCACACCAAATTCCAATGTCTTTCTTAACACACCTGTGTGTTTGAGTGTATCTATACCAATTTGTGTGCAAGGGTTATAATAAGAAAGCCCATGAGAATGAGGGGAAAAAAAAAGCTAGGTATTGAAAGTTAAGACAGACCAACAGTAAAATTACATTTTTTTGTCTGTCCTCTCATGTTTCCACCAGATGCTCTACATTGGAACAGAGAGAAAGGATCTGATCTTGAAATTAAATTACAATCTCAATGACAGTCTAATGTCCATGTCCAGAAGAAGTCACATTCCTTCAAAAGTAACTCAGCCTGTGTTGGCAACAGCAGTTTTTGACCCAGCCTTAGTGCTCACAAAGACTTCATCTGGCTGAAATGCTTAGATGCCCTCAGATGCCAGCTGCATTTTGGCAATAGAGTGTAGCTCTAAAAACTAGTGCATCTTCATTTTTTTCTCTGCAGAAGTATTAGAAACCACACAAGATAATTACAACAGTTCTGCAACCCAGGCAGAACGTTGGACCTGCCTGAGCCATTCTCTCACTTGAAAGTGACACACCAATTACAAGTTTCATTTGGCTGGGGGCTTTAATTTACTACACTTCAACATTCTGCTGAAGCTGTAGCTTTGTTTCCCACTGCACAGGCCCATCCCATGCCAAGTGAGGGCCAGATGCAGAGATAACGCTGAGCAGAATTTATTTGGCAACTCACCCCCACAATCCTGGAAGGAGGTGTTTCGGTGCCAAGTTTAGACAGGAGCTCCTGCTGCATTTTGACTCCTGCCTTTAAAGCACGTCTGCAGTACATTTAGGACCACAAAGTGAGGCCCTGTGCCAAAAGGTAACTGTAGAAAAGTGAGAAAGCGGCATGCTTCCAATATTAATTTTAAATGCACTTTGCAAGGACAAGAGCAGCAATGATTGATCTATCAACTGTCTCTGCAAATTCACCTTGCACCTGAAAGAATACAAACGCAGAAAAGCAACTCCTTCTCCCTCACATTGCAAAGGAGAATGAGAAGGGCAAATAGCTCAGGTAAACTAGAACAGCTGGTTTTTCTAGCCCAGTTTAGGCAAGGAACCCCTTGTTAGAAACAATCCCTTCGTATTTCAGAGTACCCTTCTCATAATGTTAATAATAAAAGCACAGTCTTCTAAAACATTTCTGCCAGAATCAGAAAAAAAAAAAATACAAGAACACATAGCCCAGGAAGGTCTGCCTGCCAGGGAGGACAGGATACAACAGCTCTTTTTAAGAACTGTTTGAAGATGCTGACTGCAAACTGTCAGTTCATATTTAGAATTTATTAAGGCTTGTGCAAATGTAGTTCCTTTAATGACACTACTAAAACCATCTTTTAAGCATTAAAAAAACCTACATTTCTAGCTTGGCTGGAATGGAAGAAGACAGCTTAATTAGAACAACCAGACTTTCAGACAGAGCATAACATTTGGTATTTCAGCTCTGTAGTTTTATAGCTCTGCAGAAATTACCTTGCAGAAGCTGAGATCTGCTGAGATTTCTCCTTAAGTTATTATGCTTCCTTTCACACGGAATGCTCACCTCATGTTTATGCTAATAAAATTATTCCTCATTATTTCACCTGTGTTGTATATCCTCTTCCATTTCCAAACAACAAAGACCAACAGAAAAAAATATTCCAGCAAGGCCTGAGGCATGTCCAGCTAAGGAGCCATGAGGAGAAGTTTGAACTGTGCTAATGTCAGTGGCTGAACTGCTTTCTTGTTAATCTTGTACAGCATCAGAATTGGCCAAATCAAAAGCATGAGACCATTTATTTCCAGCTTCTCCCATAGGATCAGTGCTCTAAGAGGATGAAAAATCCAATATGAATAATCTCACTGGGATAAAGGAGGTGGATGAAACAAGACAGATTGGATGGAAAATAAGTTAATCGCTAATCTAATAAAATACATGTTGCATTTGTTAGGGTTTGTTAGAACACATTCTAGAATGTGCAAATTGCCATAATCTCTGGAGATGACCAGTTATCTCCAGCAGAAGTGGTGAGGTTCCAAAGGGCCACAGGATGGTAAGCACAGGACTTATCATTAGAGAGGGTAAAAAGCAGGTCAGTAATTTAGAGATCAGTTAAACCTACTTGACCTCGGGGATGAAATATTAAACTCCATTCCAAAAATAAATAAGGACAGTCTGAAAGTGGCTCATTCATTGCCTGCTAAAGATTTACAAGGTGTCACCCAGATTTGAAAAATGCTTCTCTCATTTAAATTCAGCGATGGTACACAAGTAGATTTCCTGTTTCGCCCTCACCACACCACTGCATCTTCACACAAACTCAACAGAAGACTGGCAGCAAGCAGAAAGATGGCCTGTGATATGAGATTTAATTGACTTTGAACTAAACTGGAAAAAAAAAAGGATGAAACCAAAGAATGATAGCCTCAAGGTATTATGAAGCACCATCTAATTGCACTTAGAATGTCTTTTTAAAGAACACCTTTTAAGTCTCATAGCCTTAATGACTAGTTTTCAACTAGCTGCTAGTGACCAGTACTTGCAATGCTTCCTTAGTGAGGTTCTTCAACACTCGAGGATTCAGCAGCTTTGTGGAGCACTTAGAAGCTCAAATCTTGCTAAACCATATTTACTGTGGAAAGTAAAGGCAGGCAGCCATCACAACTGCCTGCATCATACGGAACACAGAAATCTTATTGTTCAATCTGGATGTCACTGCTGGCCCAGTGTGGTTTTGTATTAGTTTAAACCAACTTAAATTGTTGATTTTCCTCCCTCGTGACTAGAGTTTCCCTCTGCCTACCCTTGCATCAGTTCTGGCATTTATTTGACTCCTCCTTCTGTATTTTTCACCTGTGCTGAGGCTCCTTTGAGCCTGTAGCCCTACAGCCACATTGCCTGGGTATCAGGCGTGTGTGGCATTCACCAGAGCAGGCACTCACAGCCAGGGACAGGCTGAGGCTCTGCCTGCAGACGCCCCTGTCACCAGCCTTGGCTATGACTATGACACATGTAACCTGATGGGCACCTCGCTCTTCAGAGGAGACACTTGCTGCCATCCTCAGGAGAAATCAAGACCACAACGACAGTAACTGGATCTCTTAGAGATCGTCTTTCTTGCGATTATTTCATGCAATTGATTGATATCAAGTGTCTTTCATTCAGGCTGCCAAGTCCCATCACAGGTCTCCAGGCAGTCAGATCACTGGCAAGACTGTGATGCCACACCTTCAGGTCATGGCTTTCAAGGAATGATAGAGTGAGCCAGATCCCATGAAAGCTGCTGTTAGCTGATCAGAAGACAAGCACTCCAGGAAAAAGTCTCCAGTGTTTGCATGCATGCCCGTCATGCCAGGCCATCATGCTCCATGCTCCGTTCTTGCAGTGACCCAGGAGAGTGGGTCTCAGCCTTTTATGTTAGTCTGGAGAGGGCTTCTCCCTTCCTCTTTCCTTCAGAGGACAAGAGTCATCCTTTTCAAGTCTTCTCTTGCTCAAAGCCATTTGACTCAGGTCCCAGACCTGCAGCTCCTCCCTAGGGAAATGAGAAAAAACAGAAGCTTTGTTGCTCACATTGCTTCATGATCATGGATGATGTTAATTACCCCCATAGCAATTAATTTCAGGAAGTATTCTCTTGCCCACTGAGTCAGGAACACAACCACTACACAAGACGTAAAGATACACATCATAGCCCATTATTTCACTAATCTCAGAAGAGCTGCAGCAGCATGTCTTGCAGGTGACTCACAAACCCACATTGTTTGGATTCTACCTGGTAACTTAAAGCCTTGGTTCTGAAATGTTGTCCAAGGATTCTCCTCTGGATTGGTTGAGGACCTGCATCCTGGAAAGCTGCAGCCTCAGACCTCCAAGGGGGTTCAGAATCTCAGCCACAGGCAGGCCATGCACTGATAGTCCCAAGTCAGAGCAGTCAGCCCACAAGAGCCAACAGATTTAGGGAAGGTGCTGACTGGCTTTAATGAGGCTTGAGCAAAGTGGAGGTGCCCAGGTAAAAAGCTGACCTTGTAAAAGAGGGACCTCTTTAGCAACTGACAGGACTCACTGGGACAGTTTCTGTGGAGAAACATGGAACAACGTATGGATCTTTGGCAAAAGGAAGCGTTCTGTGTCAGGCTGCTTTCCCCTCACCTGACCTGCCAGTCAGGAGAAAAGCTGGAATTCTGCTGTTCAAACTGCCACTAACTAGTGCTACCACACCTCCCTGCTGCCTCCTCAGCCTTCCTGAACAAGCCTTAGAGGAAGGAAACAGAAAAAGCATCCAAGTGGGAGTGTGCCCCAACTGTGCAGGTTTCAGCTGCTCCAGATGTGGGATGGGAATAGGGCTGTAGGTTTCCCAGTGCCACTCGCAGGAAGGTGCTTTGCTCCAAGGCTGCTGAGTGCAGAAGAGGTAAAAGCTCAGGGTGGGGTCATGTGGACACGTTTGCTCTGTGCCAGGAACTGACTGACTCACGCAGTTTCACTCCCTGTGGGTCCTTTGTCTATGGCTGTGATTTAGCACTGCCAACCACAGCTGGCCAACTGAACTCCAGACTGGAAAGGCACACCCATCCTCAATTTTGGTTTAAATGGATTACTTTGGTTTTTTCACGGGTAATTTCCACTGAAAGTCTCTCCGGTGCATTACTGCAGCCACAGAGAAATCAATGAATCATTTAGAATTCGCAGCTGTAGAGGAAACCACCCTGCTAACAGAGAAGAGCACTGACCCTCTCCTGCCAGCCCCAGCCCCAGCGCACACCTGGCACAGCCCTTCCCTGAGCTGGGACCGCCCCACGATGTTTGCTGGAAGCCAGCCCAGGGCAGCAACAAAGGGAAGGCGTTGGCCTCTGCCTGGGAAGTGCCAGCACAGCCCCCTGGTGACGAACCCGGCACTGCCACACCGGGCAGGCTGAGGGCTTACTAACTGGGAAATTATTTCTGGCAGAGTCACTAATGCCAGGATCCGGCCTCACTGCTGGCACCTTGCACTGCTGCCACCTTACCGACCGTGGCAGGATGGCTGCAGCAAAGCCGGGTGCAAGCAATGAGTGTGGGGGACAGAACAGTGGAGCACACCAAAGCCTCCTGCTCTGCTGTGCCCTATCTCCCCAGCAGCCAGGTCAGCACAGCTTCAGAAATCCTGAAAAAGTTTCCATTAAGATTTAGAAGAAAAGAGAAACCATCTCATTTTAAGGAGAAAAAAAAAACCAAACAAAAAAAAAAGCATTTTGGACCAAACATAATATTTCCTACTGGCTTATTTTACTTTTTCTTTTTGTATTACCAAAAGCAAAGGGAAGCGGAGGACACAAATAAATAAAATGCACCAGAGACCCACAGAAGTCCCCAGTGACCTCAGAGAAAACACACGCCAGAGGTGGGAGATCCCCGGTTAACCCTGTGGCCCTCACCTACCCAAAGAGCTCACAGAGCACACACGCGCGTGTCTCCTCCCTAGGACCAGCCAGTCCCTCTTTCATAGATGGTGCCACAAATATTTAGGCCCAAGGTAACAAAACACACCAGGACCACAGGCTTCCAGAGCACTGCTAGGAGAAATCAGGCAGTCCAAGTCCTGTTCCTGTGAACTCCTCCCATGAAGGTGTAACAACTCTTGCGGGAGCAATTTGCCAGGAGCAATCAATGAGAATTCCTGTATTGCTGAATAGCGAATTTCCAGAGATAATGGCTTCCTTCCCATGCCTCATCCCAGAAAACACTCAAGGCCAGGTTGCATGGGGCTCAGAGCAACCTGATCTAGTTGAAGATATCTCTGCTTAATTGCAGTGGGATTGGACTAGATGGCCTTTAAAAGGTCCCTTCCAACCCAAATCATTCTGTGATTCTCATTAAATACTTTTGGTTTAAAAAGTTCTAATAATCCCGTCCTTTCTTGTAAATCCTAAGGATTTACATGTGTTTCCCTAATCACCAACATATTAATCATTTTTGCAGGAATTTTGCAAGAGGAGATTTTGCAACATAAAGCAGATTTAGTTAACATAAGCTGGAGCCACGAGCATTTTGACAGCAAGGGTAATAGCCTTGACATAATGGAATTAAACTATTAAAAGCATTTAGGGTGTGGATGTAACTTGAAACATATTTAGGTAATCAACGCCAACAGGCTACCACATTACAAGGGAAGAGCATTGTTTTGGGATCTTGTAGGGCCCCTGATTCTGATAAGAAGGTGTCCAAGTAAAACAAGAATTATGAGAGTAAAATCAATGTATACCCATCAAAGGTTAAGAACTATTCCCTACAGTTTCATATGCAAAAACTTCTATTCCAGCTGTGAAAAGAATCATTTAAAAATAAATTAAAAAGCCTGATAAAGGAGTAGACACTTTTAACCAAATACTCATTCCTTTTCATCATACACCAGCTTTGATAGGTGAAATTCCTCCATGACAGGCCTATTGGATGGTGTTCAGCAACTGAGACTCTGTAGGGAAACAGAAAAAGTTGTTGGGGCCAGAGAAGCTGCTGTTGGAACGTGCTCTTGTTTCCTACAAAAGAAGCATGCACAAATGATGAGAGGAAGGAATTAAGACAGAAAAAGCCACTTTTGATCCTGTTGCTGTATTTAACTTGCAATATTACTGCTGAGGAAGTAAAAGCAGTTTAACTACAAACTCCTTCATGCATATATACTATTTATTTATATTGGGAAATCGGTGCAGACAAGCTTGCTTGGGCTCAAGCTGTGGAAAAGGGGTACCCCAACAGTTACTGGGAAGGGCATCACTCCCAGCTGTAATGTCTTCAGAGACAGAAGATGAATAAAACACATTTCAGATGACAGGAATGCTGTAAAAAAAAAAAAAAAAAAAAAAAAAAAAAAAAAAAAAAAAAAAAAAAAAAAAAAAAAAAAAAAAAAAAAAAAAAAAAAAAAAAAAAAAAAAAAAAAAAAAAAAAAAAAAAAAAAAAAACAAAGCAGGTATCAATGGAAGGTTAAGTAGGGAGCTGCCTGATTAGCACTCCACAACTGTGAGAGGAGAGCTTGAGGCTGGGCCCTTCACCAGCAGCCCTGAGGCAATGCATTTATGGCGCTGAAAGGATAATACTCGTGGGGGTCACCCAGACAGGAGACCTGGAAAGAAGGGAAGTGCTAAAATGAAAACCTCACATTCCATTAAAAAGTCTGCCTCTGCAGTTGTTCCCTCTGTGCCTCAGACTGAACTGCATTTCTGTATTTTTGCCAAGTAGCTTTACCTGTATCATATATCTCTGGGTTTAGCCAAAGGGGAAGTAATAAATTGGAGCATATAGAGCAAGATAATAAAATGCAGAAGTTTTATACTGCTGTCCCATCAGCCTGAGAAAATATATGAGATCTTGGCTCTAGCAATGATCAAGAAACGCATTAAGCAGCACTAATTCCTCTCAAGTGCTTTCTTGAAAAACAACTTCTCTTATCTTAGCCCCAAAGTTACCTCTGTTCCTTGCAAATTTCTGCCTTAATCCCAGCAGAAGGATGGCTATGATTTCAGTAGTAAAAAATTATTTGCAGAGATAACAAACCTAGTGTAACTGAAATGACTGATGGACCCACTAATCTCAAAGGGAGGAAACTCACAGAACTTAAATTTCCCATTTTATTCATTTTTATGCATCCCTTCAGCAGTTCAGCCAACATTAGCAGAGACAGTGGGGTCACAGCAGGTTCAAGGCACAACAGGTTCATTACCTGAACAAGGATTTTTGTGCTGTAAAATCTATTTCCTATCTGGATTACAGGAGGAAACATGATCTGTATAACCAATGCTTCTAAAACTGGTTTTATATGCAGCCCAATAAATGATTTATCTATCTTTGACTTAATCAAAAAGTTATTTCCACTAAGGGCTAGCCTCTGCCTCTTCTGGTTGAAACATCTGGCTTATAACATCCTGCAAGGAAGTCTGTTGAAATCACAGCCAAAATTTCAGCCAGATAGACACAAGCAGGCGTTGAGTGAGAGTCATGGATGTGATTTGTGTCAGGGGAGTGTCACTGTCAGTGTGCCAGAGCTAACTTGATAGAAACTGATGGACTGCCCTGCCAACATGAACCAACTGAGAAACTGCTGCTGGCTCTGACCCCCAGCACACTTTTAGCTCCTCATGGCCCAGCACAAGGACTATAGAAGCCCAAAAAGTGCAGCATTAGGCCTTTCACAATTCAGTGTGCACATACAGCCTGTCCTGAAAACCTCTCCACAAAACAAGAGCAAGCCCTTCCCAGGCAGGGGCAACCCACTGGCTCTGCTGGCTCCCCTCAATTGTTCCCAAAACTGGTCTCCATTTATTGCAAGGAATTGGCTGGCAGGTCAGGGTTTCTAGTGCTGATTCTGCCATCCTGTTAAAATCACATTCCTACACAGGTCAGACAAGGTGATCTATCGTTTTAATAAAATAAAAGTAAAATTCCAGTTTTTACTCTCTCAAGGCCTGTGTGAAACCAAACACGCAGTAAAAAGACTGTTTGCTTGGGCCACCGTACACACTTAAAAGCCAACTGTATTGTCAATATTGCAAATTGATATAGATTTAATTTGCCTTTTTTGCTGTACTTGAGAAACAGTAATGGGACACCCCCCCAGGGCTAATTTAATATAGTTTTGTGAACGAAGCATCTGTTTCACATCTCCAAGCAAATGAGTTTGAAGTCTTATACAGAGTGGATTGCATTAACCTTTCTAATTATTCTTCTCCTGAGAAAGCACTACCAGATTTCTCCTGACAAAACATATTTCACTCCTGAAGTGTATTTACTGCCAATAATTAAAGCAAAAATAGAGCTAGCACACACACACACACACACACTTGCAAAACAGGCAGCCCAACAGCAGAACCACAAATGCTAAAGAGCCTTACAACCCCATAAGCCGTGGAGCAGCCTGTAAACACTGCTGATAACAAAATCCAGCCAGCACAAAATGCGTGCTAGCTAAAGATTAAATAACCAAACCCCTCGAAGTTAAGGTCTGACACCAGGAGTATGTTTAGTCCTCTCATTTAAAAAGTCCTATGTTTGTATTAAACGCAGAGGCTTGACATGCTCCAGCAGAACATGTCTGTGCATTCCAGCATGGCAAAGGATCAGTATTTAACCTCAAAACAACCCCAGGAACATCCATGGGGTCTTTAAATGACAGACAACAGAACATGTGTCCTCCCTTTCTCTCCCTACCCCAAACTGTGCACAGCTCTGCGTGATGTTACTCCAAAGGGCAGCTGAGACACTGGATGGTGTCTTCCTGTGATAAATAGGCACATTTATTGGGAACTCAGCACATTCATAAAAACGAAATGAACTGAAGCAAAAGTGCAGTGAATCACCAGTGGCTGGTCCCTTTGAAGGGAAATGGAAATCTGAGATGCCACACTAGAAAGGATCACCTTTCCTCTGCCTCTGTCAATGCCATTTACATGCCACTTGCATTTTTAGCTCAAATCTACAAAGGCAAAAATTTTTTCATAACGGCTGCATTGAGCTGATATACAATGGAGAATTACTGATTTGGTTCCATTTAAAAGAAACACAGAATTATTTTGGACTAGGCACAATAGCACTAAGTTCTGCTTTAACTTGGTATAGTTACAACTGGCCATTCATATGCTGAACTGACATCAAAGAACAATTTATTTTGAGTAATAGCCCATAATTCACCCTAACATATGTAATTAGAAATGAAATTTAATATATGCCCAGGCTATTGAGAGCAAATGGGAAGTGCAGACGTTTGAATTCATACTGTGTAGGAAGTGCTTAATAGTATGACAGCTAAAGATTAATCACCCATCGCAGCGCGAAAGATCAGGTAATATGAAACAACCAAACAAAAAACGTGCACAATGGAAACGCATTATAAACACAGTGGAAATTATACGTGACAAAGCTAAATTAATTCCTGGTGCATCTCAACTATTATGGGAAGAAAAAGTAAAGAAAAAAATATAAAAAAGGGACTTGGGCCTCTGTTTGTGCAGCAGGTGGTAGTCCCAAAGACAGACTGAGGCGCTGCCTGCGTTAGAAATGGCCATCCAGTCTCCCAGGACTGCAGCCCTGGAGCAGGAGCCTCCCACCAGGGTGGGAAGGAGCAGGGTGGCCACATCCCAGCACCACTGAGCAGCTGCCTGGCTGCAGGAGCCTCCAGCGAGTCCTGGGGAGGCCCTCCAGGGGTCCTGGATTTGCCCTGCTGCAGCTTTTCACGTCATGGCTAACACAGTGACACATCTTCATTTCTCCAGCTAAACCCTCCCTACTTGGTCTTTCCCCCTGCCAGTATTTGCACATGGTGGTCATAGTCCTTTAGGCAAGCACTAAAGGACCACACTGTAATGTACCAGGCAGGCAACAAAAATAATAAATAATATGAAAATGCTGACATGAAAACCTCTATGTAAAGTGGAAAGGGTGAGTGGAGTATAAATGTGCAAAAAGCGAAAAGGCTTTCAACTGTTAAATTGCTGTCTTATGAAAAATCTGCTGCCTGTGAAATACAGTGACTTACCTGCTTCAAATAAAATAAATGAAGTAGAAATGTCACTATGATAAAACATCTATATTTTGTAGCACACGAGGAACAGGTACAGCTCATGGCTAATGACTCCCCACCTTTCTAAGTACTTTGTCCCTGTAGCTGCTGCACATTTTCTTTAGCTGGTGTCTCACTGAAGCTTTTGTAACTGATTGATAGTTTAATAATTCTGATTGAATTTAATGGATTTACCACCTACCTTTGAATGGCTGCATTTAAATCTTTTTTATCCTGATCATTTCTCAATGTATTCTGTGATTCTGCCTTGCTATCCACCCCTCACATCAACACTGATACTGGGCTTCAAGAAGAAAGCAAGGGGTACCTTTTCTGCCTTGAGACAAAAATGCTGCTTTACTGAGGCATTCAGGCAAGGCACTACAGTGAACAGAAAGATTTCTCTTTGGGTTTAAATGTTGTGTTTGGGGTTTTTGACTTGGCTCTTCTGCACTCTTCCCATTCTTCCCATTTCAGGTCTGAAACTTGTTCCCAGGACTTGTCAACAGTTCAAACTGAAATAATATCTTGTGGAGGGCATGTGGCTCTGAGCATGTCCATTTCCTGCAGCTGGGAAGAGAGAACTTTTCTGAGGCTTTTGTGACAAGAGATGCGGGGTGGAAAGCTCCAAAGAACCGAATGCAGTAAGTCACAAAAGGTAAAAAGGAGGACTTAAAATGTTTGTCAGTCCCTAGTAAATACCTCAATACATTTTGGAGGTAACCAGCAATTGCTCTGGATTACTGAGCTTTTCCAAAGTACCATCAAAGAAGTTGCCAGAGCTGCCTCTGCTTAGTGTAGGGACCACACTTCTGGATATTTTGGTTAGGGCTATTTTAAAAAGTTGACCTCTGAAGTTACCTCTGCTCTTCCTCTTTACTCAAATGCATTTGACCAAATAAATGTCAGCACACCATGGTCTAATTCTGTGGAAGACAGATAGCAAGAGCCAGCTGCATTAGTTTTAGCCAGCTGGGAAAGTCTCCAACAGCCAGGGTGACTTCCCTGCGCTTTGCTCTTCCTTCTTTACATGAGTTTCTGTGAACTTTAACAGGACTACAGGGCTATATTCATGTATATATGTACATACATGTAAATATTCATGTACATATATGTGTGTGTATATATATATATATACACATTAATCTTATATACACTTTAAAATTAGTCCCATATATGTGTGTAGAGGTACAACCTGTTATACAATCATAAGTTACATAGTAATATATAGTATAGGTTATATAGTAATCATGGTTAACCCTAATAAATGTTAATAATGATCCACTGGTTCTACATAAGCACAGTATCAAGGCCACACATGCAAGAGACTCCTTTACCCACCACTGTTAATGAAACTGCTATTTATAGAAAACATGTTTGTTTGTGTGCTCATGATAAAGATTGAGTAATGAATTCCTCAGGGTTATTTCAGGTTCACACACACACAAAAATTTAAAGTGCTTACACAGCTGCACCTGGACTTCTTCCCTTCTATTTGGCAGCCAGGAGTTATCCTGGGCTCTGGAACAGCTTGTCTTGTTTAACATTAACGTTAAGCAATGTAAACAGCTAACAATATCCCATAGTTAGCCATAATGCTAAGGTACACATAGCACTGAGGAACCCTCACTCTCCTTATTTGCAATGATATTTAAGCAATTGTGGACAGGGATGTACAGGGCCATTGTTTGCCTGGTTTTCAGGTCACTGGAGTCCCACAGAAATAAGGAAGACTGACCATTGCCAGATCCATTTCAACAGGTTGAGGAAATCTCTAAGTCTCCATTACCCAAATCACGACTGAGCAGCGTCAATTTCCATGGACATCTCCCAGCCTGCAGCTGCTGCACAGGGGTGGATTGGCAAAGGGAAGGGAAACAATGGGGCAAAGCCCACCACGTAACATCGCTCGGGACATGTGGGACCACAGACACACTTTCAGCTGATAATGAGAATGAGCATTAGGCTGATCTAACACTCTTTAGCAGACACTGCATCCAGTTCACTCCTGGCATGAATTGAATCACCATGGAGAAGCTGATATTTCAGGCTGCTCCTCCCTCTCTGCTGGTTTGGCCTGCCCAACGTTGTAATTTCACAGCTAAAACAACACTTCTGGGCTGACAGACACTTCACCCACTCAAACTGCAGCTCACAGCCAGCAAAAGCCGCTGCTTCTCAGAAAGTTCAAGATTCTGGGCTATCGATTTTTACCAGTGTCACACAGGAATGCTGACGTGTCCTTGCAGTGTTAATAACCCCAGCTTCAATGCAGCTGACCTTGTGGACAGCTGCAGGCAGAGGACAAATAGCTGCCTCTTTAAGGGGTGAGATTTAGGAACAGGCTCATGCTGCGAGCTGCAGGTGACAGTAGGCACTTTTCAGGAAAGACAGAAAATAAAGCCCACCCTTCTGAGACACCTGGCATCCCTAGACATCCCGTGTTTCACTGATAGACCTGCCTTTCCTAGATAAAACCCTGTAGTGCCACACTGGGCTGCCACAGGAGAAGGGACAAGCAGGGGGCTGAGGGCAGTCCCCCATCCAGCAGACCCCTGCCACACGGGGTACATCAAGGGCTGAGCCAGGACCAGGGGGTTCAACAGGAGCAAAAGGAGACCAGGCAGGGCTACCCCTATAAAGTAGCCAGGACAGGTGTCCTGGGCTGAGCTGTAACGGGATCCTGGACCTTGGATAAAGTGGGGAGATTCCAAGGCAGGCTGGGCAGGGCAGTGAGGGCTTGTTTCTTCATATTCAATGGATGTTTGTATCAACTACTGCTTTACTTTGTATTTAACCTACAAATGCATTTGGGCACAGGCCAAAGTTACTCTCCCTGTTTGCAAATGGGTCTTGTGACAAAGTATTTCTGGTAACAGAAGGAACGATTGTTTTTTCTTTTAGTGAATCCTGCTTTAGAAAAAAAGATATATTTTTTTCTTACAAGCCTAGCAGAAAAATTATTTTGAAGGTTTCTCCTCCTCCTGAATTCCATGGAGCCTGACAATTCCATGATGCCTGAGAAGCCAGACTAGATATGATAGCACCTTAATACTCAGCAAGTCTCTAAACATGATTAGGTTGGAGTACCCTGAAATGTCTTTGGGAGCTGATATCATCCCCTCCTTAACAACCATTCACTAACCAACTACTTGCCCATGTTGTTTTATAGGTATTTCAAACAGCACTGATCTTAACGTTGATCTGTAAAGGATTCCAGTTGGGAATGCCCCTCTATTGTGAAAAACAAACATTTTTCTCTATCTTTTATCAGTATTCGCAGCTTACCTTATCACGTATTTGAAGAAGTCTGTGACATGTTGGGGAAACTCCCACAGGCCTAGAAGATTTCAGGCAGAATCCCACTCCATAATTCCCCCTTATCACATAACAATACACAAGATATGAACAGCCTGAACCGAGTGCATTGACTAGTGATTCCTGGTGAGAAAGAGCAAGTTTCTCCCTTCCAGGAATAGAGCGGGAATATACATTATTAGCTTTCAGACCACAAACCCATCAAATTAATCATCTGTGAACATCAGTAACAGCTATTTATATACATATACATGGAAAATAACCACCAACCCAGAATGAACACAGACACTGTTGTCTGTCTGTTCATGCCTTGCTTAAGTGGTGACCAGGTTCCTTCTCTTTGGCTGGAATATATACTAAGCACCTTAAATCAGATTCAGAAATGAGCAATACAGCAAATGTTCAGTATCCATTTCAAGGTAAACATGAGGAAAACAAACTACATGATAAGAGAATGGTGCTTTATTTTTCTGGAAGAAAGTATATGGTGTGTGGCCTCTCTCTTCAGCACTTTCAGGCTAGTGGTCACGTTTCCTTTTCAAATTCTCCCTTCCCAGAGGCACATGCTATTCTGTACAGTCATAGTTGTCAGGGTAATGTCCAAAACCCATGGATTAATAAAAGTGTGAAACTACCTTTGTCATTTGACACTTAAGAACATTTTAGGCGGACAGAAATACCACCCTATCAACTCAACACTGAGATGAGTTATCCTTCTGCTGGTACAATCAGTTACTTGTTATCCCTGAAAAATGGCTCCCAGTGGTTCACCTATGTCCAGCATCTTGCCCACAAGCTGGTGATTCTAAATGTAGAGAGCTGCAAGGGAAAAGCAGTAGCCATCCAGCTCTTCAAACACCATGTCCCAAAACTCACTTTCATTTCTTCAATCACCAGCCAGCTTCTCAAAGCTCTCTTTTTTGTAACCTGCCAGGAGCACAGCCTGAGGCTGTGCAGTATCTGAGCAAGAAAGCCGAGACCTGCATGCAAACAACCTCAAGAAAGAGAAGAGGCTTTGGGGATTGTGCATGTTTTCTCAGGAGAAATCTGTTGTTATCAGCTTTGAACACAAAGTTTGCTTATCAACTGTCTAAGCAAGCTGCTTGATGTTAACAGATAGGGTTAGAGATCCTCTTGAAAGGCACCTGGGCTGTGGTGTATCTGCTCCTGCCAAACACAGGTCTCAGTTTCTGCAGTTTCTGCCAACTGTTAAATCCCATGGTCAGCGTTGTGCAGGGGGAAAATCAGACAAATCAGTTTCCTTCAAGCTTTAATAGCTGTGAATCTTGAATTCTGAGGGGACATGGGCACATGTGTGCCAGTGCCCCTGGTCCACCAAAGTCTCCAAACCGAGAGGGGCCATCACTGCCCGTGCAGAAGAGCTTTTGTTATTTGAAATACAAGGCAGTCCCAGCACCTGTGCCCACAGCACGTCTGACAGACTGAACACCCAACTCACAGGCACAGTTTTATCTCAGATCTTTGTTACGGAAGTTCCCTTCTCAAAAGTTATTTACTCTTTTGAGGGTTCCTACTATGTTCTTCTCCTTAACATTGCTATTTATTTACAAAACCACAAACTTGTATGTACTTGAAAGACATATTTGCTAACAGACTTCACAGTGCATTGTCTGACTGAAAGGAAGATTTCCCATAAAGTACTCACGAAAACTGTTTCCATGTCAGGAAAAGACAGTAGCAGGCTGCTGGCACTTTCATGGGAAATAACAAAATGCATATCCATAATTTCTCTATGTTCAAATAAACACTGTGGTGAATATAGTGACATGAGACATCTGCCAAGTCCACAATCCATTTCTTATGCTAGAAGCCTTTTTGTCTATCTGAATGAGAAAACAGAGAATTCCACCTTCTGAAAAGCTGTAGCACTGACTGCTATTGAAAGAGCTAATGTCAAAATAGAAAATGTCTTAAAATACTTTCTCCATTACAGTGGGTGGAAAACTAGTCCTTGAAAGTACAGAGATATTATTCCTTTCCCTAATGCCTGAAAATGACAAAAAAAGGATGAAAAAGACTGGAAATTAACTATTTCCACCTGACACCAGTGTTGAATGCTCTTATAAAGCTGAAAAAAAAGCATGAGCCATGCTGAGAAGGGAATCAAAAACCTGGATGAAAAAGGCAGACTTTAATGTTGTGAAGCAATCACGTCTGGGAATTCCACACTTGAGTGTCCAGGTTTCCTTGGCCTTCAGGAAGGTCAGAAGTTAAAGCCAGGAGAAAACACACAGTGGGACAGCTGTACATTACCAGTGCATTCTCCTTCTCAAAGTATTTTTGCTTTTAACGGCACCCGAGTTCCTTGCATAACATCTCTCATCCACTGCGGAGACACTTAAATAAAGGTATCGATTATTAGCCACATAAAGACTTCAATCATTGATCCAGAAAATCAGCTTAGTCTCCCTTGGCTTTTGCATGAAGTCAATTATGCAGATGTGAAGCATGTATTACACATTGGCAGAGAAAGCCAAACTCTGCAGAAACACTGTAAATATATTTACTTAGCTAATACCCCAAAGCTTTTCCGGAACGAATGCTATGAATACCACTAAAATTCAGCATATCAAGCTCTTGTATTGCCACCTCGTGGCTGATGCACGTATAACTTGCCTTTACCGGGAGGAGAGCGGATCAGGAATTCCTTCTATTGCATAAGAAGGGAATAAATGTTGGCATAAATCGAAGCAGTTTCAAACTGAGTTACATTTAATAATATTTTGCAATGGCATAAGGATCTTCTCTGAGGGAAAAATATGAATGAAATACTGGGTGAAAACTCAGGCATGAAGTGGAAACTCAAGCAAACAACTCACCCATGATGTGTCAGCTCTGCAGTTGTCCTCCAGCCTGGCACTCTTGATGGTGGGACACAAAAGACGACGGTGCCACTAATAAGTAACTTCGAAATTATTCCAGTTAAGTAACCTGTCTGGGAAATTATTGTAATAGTTTCCAAGGCCCCTGGGGGATCTGATATTCAGTTGACATAGAGAGAGTTGTGGTTTATAGGGAATGTTACCTTTCTTGGAGAATTAGACCCCACAATACTATAAGGGTGGACTTTCATTATGTCTGCATCTACTTGAGAATAATGAAGGGCAAAGGAGCCATAGGCCCAGGGAAGAACAAGGAGGAAAATACAAATGGAGGGGTGCCTACTACTGGAAGTGACATCAACCACTGCCCAGAGAACTGTGGGGGTGCTCCCCAGGCTCCACCCAGGTCTTTCATACCAGCATTTTATATTTACTTTAATTTCACATAGCAGTTCCCTGAACTCTCCAAATAATAAACTCTCCTTCAAACCACCAGGAAGTTTATATACCTGCACTGGCACACAGAGGGAGTTTCAGCTTTCATATTTATTTTTATATTCTGAAAGCAAAATGGTTTTCTCCTTTCCATCAGCATCATCCAGAATACTAAGTCAGCCAGAATAAAGGATTCATTCTGAACAACTGAATTAGAAAAAGAAACATCCTTATTATTATCTCTTGTTAGTTCTTGTTCTGTGTTATTTTTCCAAGTACATTGCCATGAAAATAATGATCCTTTCATGACTATTCTATTTATCATAATGGACGCTAAGCCTTTACTATCAGTTGTTGCCTGCATGTAAGCA